>JABFPN010004571.1:0-14865 GCA_022817305.1 Leptoteleia sp. ZL-2020
TTATTTTACACGGAATTCATATGAACTACAAATGATATTCCTCTAATTTTCAGAGGATGCGTAAATATACAGTCGTAACAAGAAATTCCTCTTATTTTCAAACGAAATCCTCTTCTCGTTATTTTAACCAGAACATCATTTTATTTTAAAACGATTCCTCTGAATTTGAAATGATTTTTTTAAGAGTGAGGGAGAGGACGGATTGATAAAATTTACTGGCATTGGTAAACTGGTCGTATAATTGGAGAAGTTGAAAAATTACTATCCCAAGTGGGTAAAAAGTGTCAATAGCATTTTGACATAGTTTGTCAGCTTTCAAAGAATAATTGTCAACTGCACTGAGAAAAAAGTCACATGGTTAATTTTCGTGATCACTAAAATTCTGGTTGAATTAACAATATTATGGTTATTTTAACTAAAAATTGGGTAACTGGAACTAAAATTGTATAGTATTCACGAAAATTAAATATACGTATAGTTGATATTGCTATATTTTTTTTCTCAGTGTGGCACGTTTTGCTAACTTGAGATAGTAATTTTTCAGCTTTTGCAAATTGAATAATCAGTTTACTAACAATGTCAGTAATTTTTATTAAACTTTCCTCTCCATGTATATTAAGAACAAAAGTTGGAATAACAATTATTATACTGCATCTGAAAACATATTTTTGTCATACTTAATATACAGTTTAAGAGTGGTTATGAGAATTGAACAAGATATAAAACTGAAGAAAAAAAACATTACATTAAAAATTACTGTGTTAGAACTGCAACGAGCAGTCATGAATACAATATAGGAAAAATTATCGCGTTTTCAAATATCTCGCTGCGTTTTACTACAATTTTTACTGACGCTGGCACGGTGATTTTTCCTACATTGTGTACGTGGCTACCCATTAAGCTTCTAGCACAGTAATGCTTAATGTATTTTTTTCAAGTATATGTATACTATTCAGTATAATAAAAATAAATGTTTACCGTATAAACTGTTTTAAACTGTATGTTAAGTATGACAAGAAAGTGTCATTTGTCAACATTTTTACATACAGTATAATAATTTTTATCCCAACTTTTTTTACAGCGTAACGTTCCCCCTCATTTTTTTCCATCCGTCTTTTCTCGTCTCTTCCTTGTCAGCGACAAATTTGCATTTGTATTTCGACGATGGTTCGGACTTTGTTATCGATTGCAGGGAACCATCTTCCAAATTTTGTTGACCACCGAGATTAAAACGTTCGGTTAAAGCTCACCTTCCCAAAGTGCAAATGATATTTGGGGGGGGGGGGATCTTAATTTCAATAACTCCATTCCGGTCAGTTATTATTGCCAATTTATGCCGGGACTGCGCCGGGGAAACGGCAAAAATTATACGATATCAAATTCATTTCTGGTAATTAATTCGCATGAATACGAATAATGATTACCGCGACCTATATAATGGCGAAAGCACGGTTCGGCGTTGTAAAATGAAGATTATTTGACGAATGTGCGGAATCGTCCGATATGGAAATGGGGGAAGGGGGGGGGATTAAAGAATAAGGTTGCATTATAAAAATACAAGTTGACGCGTAATAAAGAATCATCTTTTTCCTGCCATAAATAAAAAGTTTAGCCGGCGTCTGATACGGTACGGCAAATATGCCAATAATTCCGTTTCGTGATAAAATGCTATATTTTGAAAATTTATTACAATCGTCACGAATCACGTTATTGTTGTATTTATGGCGCTCTATCAAATTAGCAGCGGATTTTTCATGAATGCGCAAATATTTGAAACTCCGGTGATAAATGTTTGCTCTTAATATATATCCTTTAAAAATGAGCGCGTTACCCTTTTTTCTTCTTCCTCCTCCCCCCCTTTTTTTGCGTGGCAAACGAATGCAATTTTAAGAAAAAATTCCCGAGAATTTGCACGGTAGGAGGAGAAGTGTAACGCGAGCAAGGGGAGATAAAAGGGAAACGCACTGTCTGAATTTAGATTCGTTGTTTGTTTCGATTTATAACTTGCTTCCCATCAGAAATGTCGCGAGAAATCGATAACAAACATAAAACGCTGTTGATTATGGCAGATTAATATATGTTTATAAGGTTTCGCGGGGGCTGCGACACTGCGGTTCTCGATAATGAAAAATTATCTCCCGCCGCGATAATAAAAGTACCCGCGAAGTCATAACACGTAAAGCCAAACAAGGTTCAACCTTATATGATGATAATTAAAATATAACAGGGCATCGTTTATGAGCGATGAAGGGAAAACCCAACAGAGTACTTAGTAAAGTTCTTCGCGAGTTCCCACTAGGTCCGCGCACATTTAACCTTGTATAAAACTTGGAAATATTTCAGCAACGAGATCCACTTGAAAATCTTGACAAACGGCGCGCGTTTTTGATCGAGCGATTTGGGGATTTGAATTTGACACGAGCGCCAAGGGAAAGTTAATTGAACGAGGTGTTACGACGAGTTTTTACAACGTTATCCGCAATCTGTCGTAAATAATTTCATAAGAGTTAAGGCAATTTTATGTTTTGCATTATGGAATCCGGCGAATGCCAACGGTCTCGCGGAAATTTATTTCCTGAACGCACGAAAAAAATATATTAAGCAGATATTATTTACTATCCGGAGGGGGGTAACAAAACGGCGAAGGAAAATATTGCCCGCAAACAAACCTTTTACATGCAATTTAAATGTAGAAAAGTGGCTTTGAGTACGAGACCTTTCTATATCAGCGCTTTTATAATGCTTTTATAAATTTAGCCTAGGTCTACGATACACGGGGAAATAAGTAACAATGAAAATTACAATACTGTATAACAACGCCGAGGTAAAATATACCATTGTGGTATTTTAATAAATTAACAGACTAAAAATGATAAGAAATTATTATTGTTAAGTATACCAAAATTATACAATATTTACTACAATTTTGATACTAGTCAAATAGGAATGAATCACGAAATAATTTTACGTAATTATTTTTATAGAGTACAGTAATTTTTGTTTGCAACATTTTTCTGCGTGTAATTGTTTAAAATGTCAGTTTTCGTTAAAGTCAATAAATTGAGTGTTGCATTAAAATAATTTGGCTCGGTAATTTTTTTTTTCATAAAATTCACGTTTTGCAAGGTAAGTAATATTTGAAAAGTTAAATGAATCTTGCGTAATGAGTGTAGTATTATGTATATTGTACAAAAGAATATTACGAGGGTAATAATATTTTTGTAAATCTATTATATCAGAGAAACTGTTGTACTCTTTTGTTTTGTTTTGTTTTTTTTTTTTTACTAAATTTCATCGCAGTTTCAAAAGTGTATATTTTACAATTATGAATAAATTTATAAATTAAGTTTAAATTATTTAATATGAAATGTAATTTGAATAAAATTATAATATTGTTACAAAATGCTTTACCAAAGGGATATATAAAATTTTGTTAAGTGTAATACAGCCGGTGCAACAAAATATGAATAAATTACAAAACAAATAAATTTGCAAAGTTTTTAAAAGCAAATGTTACGGAAGCAAGCTTGCGCAACAAATCTAATTCTCTATGAAATGTATAATTCCAAGTGTTATGAGTTACATGTACATCATTTCCACTAATTAAATGTAAAAAATTGTTATTCATGGCGCCCATACAACTATATTTTATCGTCAGTCCAATTATGAGCGTAACTGTTTTGTCTAGTAATTGCTTGCACAATTGCTTGATGTAAAATTGAAGATGCGTCTTGATTTTCTAATTTCATTTTTAATTATGCTTCTTGAAATATTATTTTTGTACAAACTACAATTGTTAATTAAAGAAGCCTCTCTTTATTTCATTATTTACACGTATAAATTAATGTACAATTTAGAATACATTACGAGGATAAATGTTTGTTGCTGCAAATAGAAAATCCTCGGTGCAATAACATAATGTGAATTGTAAAGAGCAACATGATATTTAAGTTATATATATATATATAATATAAACATTCAACAATGAATTTATTTATTAAGTTTTACTATACTGAGAAAAATAAAATAATAAAAACTACTATATTTTTTGACAAAATTTTGAAAAACTTGTAATTTTCCGTTAAAATTTAAGGACATGATGGACAAGGTTGCAAAAAGTACAATCAAAAGTTGTACAATGTATTCAAACATTTGTAAATATAAAGTGAAAAATCATAATATTTACGTGTTTTATGAACAAATTTTCTAATTGTTGATTGTAACTTTTTGGATTTATCCACTATGTGATTACAAATTACATAAAAAGATTACATTTTACAACATTTTTTCTCTCAGTGTAATAGAGAACTGACATCTGAATCTTCCAAAGTAAAAATTTTAAGGAAATTCTGTTAAAAGGCATTTTACTCAGTTTTATTATTCATTGCTATTTTCTATTGCCACTTGTTTGCAAATTATTATAAAATTTAATGATGTGTACACTGCATGATTTTTATTGACTTAAAATACGAAATTTATTATTCCATTACGGATATTCAGGAAGCTTGTCTTATTTTGACATAGAAATATGATTTTCACTAAAATTTATGTATCCCGAAATTGTATTTATTTATTTAAAATAAAGACGTTGACATTATTGCCGTAAGTTTTTTGTAATAATATTTATCGTAATTGTATTGAGAAAAATTAATACTGCTAAGATAATTTTAGACGGCAGTTTTTTAGCTAGCAAATATTTACATTTTTTATTACTATATTTTATAATAATTCGGGAATATATATATATATATATATATATATATATATAGATATATGTGTTTGTGTATATGCATTTGTAGTATTCCTTATAATATGATATAGTAAAATTTGTTAAATCTACTTCAAAAAAGTATTAAAAAAGATATCAAAGAATTACGTTACCTTATAGTCACTAGATATGTGCTCTGACACTAGTTTATGTCACCGTCTGAACAAATATTGGTCTTCGTCAATCTCTAATGTTAATATGAAGACCAATGTTTCTAGACGGCGGCATAGGGTGGGGGTAAAATGTTTTTTCTCTATCCACAAAACGTTATTTAATGAAGTATTTTCAACTTTGAAATGACGCAATGACACAAATATATAAACATATACGAAGAAAAATTTCCTATTAAAACTAATAGAAAATCAATTAAAAATAAGAATATTCAGTTAGTATACAATAATTTTAAGTTTTTATATTAAAAGGAAATTAATTTTATGATAAATCTAAGATAATACTAAGCAGATTTCTATTTATTATAAGAATATGTCCATTTATAATACACACGCTTAGTTCAACGTTCGGTCAGTGTTGTTTAATGAATTATATTGTGTTTGCAAATTTTAATATAAACTTGTGTTTGCAACAATTAAAAAGATGATACTTACTTTAAAATATATATATTTTCATACACTCACAAAACTGTCTATTTAAGAATAATAGAATCTTCTTATGTTTAATAGATGTTCTATTTAATATTAGTAAATATTCTTAAAGTAAGAATAATTCCATTTATAATAAATAGATTCTATTTAATGTAAATAGAAATCCAACTGCATTTTTCTCAGTGTATGTAGTGTGGGTATGTATATATGTATATATACTTCACGCAATTGTTAGGTTAAATTTGTATCATCTGTTGAATATTCTTAAACTCAAACTATTTTAATTTTTGTTGAAAAAAAATCCGTTTAATATAAATGGAATTATTCTTTACATAAATATATGCTTTATAAGAGTTATTTATTCTTATTATAAATAGAATTTCGCTTTGTCCATATAATGAATGGAAATCCTATTTAATATAAGAATATTCTATTACTCTTGAATAGACAGTTTTGTGAGTGTACGAAATAATATTTAATTGAATTCGGTCCATTTTGTAGTTTATCATACCTTAAACATCTTCCTCAAAGCATTAATATTATATTTATTTTTGAAACAACAGAGCTAAAGTATTTAGCACTGGCGCATAAATTACATCGAGTTATGATTAATTCTTTATTTGCATAAAGCGCAAGCTGCCTCGCGAAGGTTGATCCGATAAAAAGTTAAATAAAATGTTTTAAAAGTGATAAAATTGCACTAGGTGTTTATGTATATTATATCACGGCTTAGTAATGTAAAATCTAATTATGACCCAAGTTAACTATGTTTCTAAGTAGTGTGCCTCATGAATTATTACGGTAATCTGCAAATAGACGCATGGTCTTTCACGTCTTCATCCGCATCAACTAAATCATTTCATCGTCTTTATTGTCGGGTGACTCTGGCCCCCGCGTAATCGTATAAAGGTTAATACTTTGAATAATTGAAAATCTGATAAGAGCTTTAGCAGTCTAGCCCCATTGAATTAGGTGACATTATATAAACCATCGCAAGAACTGTCTGCTTGTATGCGTTTACATGCACTCAATCTGTGTGGTGCATGTGCCTATGTTGCGCGTCTATCTTCCACTCTATATTACAGTTTCGAACTTCGCTGAGCGTAAGTACAAATTCACTTTCAACTGTATATTTAAGACATTCAATAATAAAGCAAAACTCTTTCGTATTTTTGGTCAAGAGCGCGTTCTTTCAACTAATATTAATATTTATGATTTTAGACTGTAAAAGGTTCTTATTGTTACAAAAAAATGAACCCAAAGAAAAATGAAATAAAAACTGTATATATTAAAAAAATATAATTTCACCGATTCATATGTTTATAGCAGTCAACATCGCGAGACAAATAAGTGCAAGCGGTAGTATACAAAGCGACAAAATAATTTGGTTGTTTCAACAAAGCGTGCTTGAACAAAATTTCTTTTGTTGATTCAACTTTATCGTTCTCCGCGTGTGGCCCCATTTGAGGTGTTTTCCAACTAAACGCGAGGAATACGAAAATGCCGATGGCACAGCAGAAATTGGAAAAAAAGTTTGTTACGAATTTTTTGCCGGTTATCAAAAGCCGCAATTTGACCATTTCGACATCAAAAAATGGCAATTTCGTACGTTCCAGTAAAATCTCAGCAAAAAATGCATACATACTACGCGTCTGGTTGTAGTTAATGCGAATTCATCGAAAATAGAATTAAAGATTAACAATTGAACATTATAAAGGGTTTAAATTTCCTTCGATTTTTGAATTTTTTAACATTTTGGGAAAAAATGGTGATATTTTCATGCAGATGTGACGTGATGTTTTTTTTGCGAAAATATTCAGTCTCGAATCTTGCTTATGTAGATGGAAAAAAACTGGAGATAGTCCAGTTTTTGGAAAATCATATTGATTAGGGTTAGAATTTATTTTCAATTAAATCGCATTTGGAGAATAAAAATACGACATTCGTTGAATTAAAGGACCATCCCGCGTGGAAAAATTTTAGTGCCACAGCAGAAGCCACAGTGGCTGATAATGTGGCACGGAAAATTTTCGGTCCCACAGAATCAACCACTATGGCTTTTGTTATGGCGCTTAAATTTTTCCACGCGGGATAATTTACTTAATATTGATGAATAGAAAATTTTTGATTTTGTGAATGTCGGTCGAAATGTCTTATTATTCGCTTCAAATGGCCCAAGTTAGAATATTTGTATATGAGGTCAACGAATGAGAAACTCTACAGTGGCAATGATAGAATTCGGAAAAAAGTTACTTTCGAAGTTTTTGCCAATTACTTTGAGTCACAATTTGGCAAATTTTTGTACTAATTTAAAATGTGAGTTCGTTTTTGTTCTTCTTTTTTAATTAATAAATTTGCATGTCAATATTCAACTTGACTTCAAAAATGATTATATTATTTAACGTAATCCGATATACATTTTGATCAGTAGGGATTTGATGGTGTATTAAAATACAGTCGAATCACACAATCCGCCAACATACAAGGTATGTTATTAGGATCTGTTTACTATGTCAAATGAAACAATAAATGAAGTGAAACAATCACTGGATAACTTGAAACAATATTGCCAGTAATAAGAAAATGTCGTATTTTAACGAATGTTCCCCTAAAATACTGTCTGAATCTGATTCTAGCAGGAGGATTTCTATACAGTGTAAATAATTTCTTCCTGACATGGTCTGAATCCGACTGAGAAAGTCTGATGTCTTTTCGGCCAAAAAATAATCATATTTTCCACCTGTGCTACTCGGATTCCGATTGTCACAGTCAGCTATTTTTGAGAGTAAAAATATTCGACTGTAAGAGAAATATTAATATTAATTATGTTCTGCAATTTAATGCAATGAAATTTATTTTCGAATATTTCACTTGAAAATACATCAGTCGGCGTGATTATTTATTAAGAAACTTGGAAAGCAAGTTTTCAAGCATGTAAAATTACTGGTCTGGAAATTAAGCTAAGGGCACGTATTTTGTTTGAGAGCATTTCAAATATTAATGATATTAATGTCATTTGGATTTAAATCTTCAGCAGAATAATGTTCCACTATTGTTGAAGTACGAACAATTTTTAATCTGGTTTCAGTTTAAATTGATCATTTTAATTAATTTATGGGTAATCGTATTCAAACTATTGACAAAATTATTATTTAAAAATTTACTAAAAATTGATCAATCTTCAACTTTTAATAACTTACACTGAAAAAGTTGTCCGTGAATTCACAGACCATTTCCAGTGTAATGTTACACTGAGAGAAAAGATCTAATAAAAACTATTAACATTGTTAGTAAACTCGTCATATACTTTAAAAAATTATAAAATTTATCTGAAGTTCGTAAAAAGTATCAGAATGTAATTGTTGTCTACTTTCAAATAATAATTGTTAACATAAGAGTAACTTTTATTACATCTATTCTCTCTTTGTACCAATTATATAAAATTAAGTATTTTCATTTACTGAAAATTACATTCAGGGATTCTTTCTTGATCCGAGTGTAAAATGTTACAGAACAATACATATATTCACAAAATTTGTTTAATTTCACATTAACAAATTAGATTTTACTGGTACACTATTCACTCAATGTTGTAATACATTAACGCCCGTAGCGTGTGAATTCACACACTGAGCAGTGTTTTCTCAAAACAGCAACTAAAATTCCAGTAGTAATCGCTGGCATCTATTTTGCAGCGATTAATACTGGAATTTTACCGCACCTCTTTTTCTTCAATGTATTATACTTCAATTACTGTATTTCACTTTTTTTTGTTTATTTTAATAAATAAGTCGTGCATCTTGTTATTTCATGCAGTCTTGCATTGAACACTTTTTTTAAATCACCAGTACTGGTTCAAGTCTGGATCAACTATGGCGTTGATATTTTGCCTGGCATGTCTTACATCTGATTACGTTCTGTTTTTGTTAAAAACCTCGGTAGGTCGACTCTGGCAATTTCCCATATGGTCGTTTAACATTATAAAAAGAGTTTTTCGATACGTTATACACACTACTTTAATTTGTTATTCGTAAACGTTTGTTTGCGTTTGGATGTTTGTATTTAGTCGATGTGATGTGTTTTAAAGCACGCAAGTGTTTTGATCACGAAATAACTTAATTGTGAAAAAACGTTTGAAATGAGTTTTAATCAAAACACAGTTTGTGTTCTAATTTTAGCGTTTAAAATTTTCAGACGGTAAAACTGTTTCGCGTAATATAAAGCGCTTAAAATGTTTCAATTTAAAATGCATTTAGTTGAAACGTTTGGTTGATTAAAACATATTTCTTAATAACGTATTTCTTACGTATCCTACGTACCAAATGTCCGTAAAATAATTACTGGATGACATTTATTGACGTGAACTTTGTTACATTATAATATTAATACACGGAAAAAAAAGTATTCGCTTTGGTAGGTAAATGAGTTTATCTAGCAATTTTTAACTGATTTAGTAAGAATTTATTCACATAGTAAGAAAGTTAGTAGTGCACTTCATATTCTTTTTCCGCGTAATAATAATAATAAGACAAATTGACAATTGATAAGAAATGTGTATTGAGATGAAACTAATGAAACGGAAGTTTCAATCAACAGTGAATAATGTAAATGTGCGAAAAAAGTTTAACTTTTAGCCCTTAAGCTTTTAAAATTGAAACATTATTCCTTTAAAGCATATTCGTTTTTAGCTGAATTATTGCCACCTGCAAATGAAGTGTGCATTTTCAAAGTTTGCGATTTTATGTCCACCGTATTAACATTACCAAAGCTGTACCGGAAGGAGGCTTTCGAGTTCGGAACGTAAAGATTGATTTGGTGCATGCACTATACTATACACTTACTTAATAAGTCGCACGCATATGCACGAGGTAGAAGTTCAGCGTCCCAAGCTTCTCAGGGTACACCGTAGTTGATGTAAATGTGGGCGACGTCTAACAACTTAATTTGAAAACAAAAAGAAATAACAAGTGCTTTAAATTATTTGATTTAAATATACACGGAGAAAAGTGTGCACTGTTAGCTGCTAAATGTTTGTTTGAATAAGGTATACTTCTGGCTAGTACCGCAGTAGTATTTGGAATGGGCTAAGCAGAAGTAATATTATCGTAAGGAGGCAAATTTGTGTGGTTCAATTGTATAAATCAGCCGGAAATGTAAAAAAAATTGTTCATAATACCTTAATCTTAAATATAAAAATACATTAATCATAAAATATATAATTTTAACTTATTAACAGTTGAAAAAAATTATGACTAAAATTGTTAAATAAACTCACTTATCTATTAATAAACTTTTTTTTTTTCATTTTTGTTGAGAATAAATATTGTATGATTCCCCACATAATCATCGTGGCTTTTTGATAATCATTTTTTATGTGTACGAAGAAAATTTGTTTGGTTTAATATATTCCATAATAATTAATTTGGATTCAAAAAGCAAACATCTCCTGGAAATTCATAAGTTATCAGTACGAATGCAGCGCTCATTGATTATTCATTATCCGTATAAATTGAGATGAAAAATTAATCTTTCTCAATATCTATTTAATATCGTAATTATTTGAGAAATTTAAAAGCTTATTACCGGTACCTTATTGTATTCATAAATAGAGGGACATTTAGTTCCAGCTTCAATTATGTTCAATTTTTTTAATGATATTGTGACTTCATTACTTCTATTTTCGAATATTTATAAAAAAATTGATTAGTGTACCCGGATGCTTTTTTTATTGAATGTTCATTAGTTTGCAGTAAATGTATCAATTTTACAATCTAACTTCTGAATTTTTTTTAATACGTATATATCTAATAGCAAATTGTATAAATGATTTTAAATATTTAATAATTGCAGTTTCAATGTACATTTCACGCGAATATAATCAATTGTTTTATTTACAAATAATTGAAATGCAAACTATTTTTTTTTTCATTTTGTTTGAATTAAGCCAAAGAAGAATATACAAACTGTTTGTTTCAGCATATTTCAAGTTTACTGACAAAGTTTGTAAGTTCTTATATAAATTTTTTCTTGGTATAAAAGTACACAACCTTATGTATATTTGTCACTGACGTATATAATGAGAATTTACTTTGGAATATTTGAATTCCTCAGAATAAAAACCGAGATTATGATTACATTACAAAAAATTATGCAGAAAATTATGTATATTATGCATGAAAAGTGTAATTTATGTAATATAAATATACATTTGCGTTTGTTATACAGAATTTTACTGCCACTTATTAGCATTTCATATTTTATAGGTCTTATTTAAACCTTTATTTAGTCATTTAAGTAACAACTATTTTTCATGATACATTCATACCTTATGAATATATTTGAAGTTACCGCTCAATACATTGAATTTTTAAAGGTACGAATAAGATAGCATAATGTATACAGTGATTGAGTACCTAAGGACAGTGATTGAATGACTTTATATCTCTTCTAATGTTACAAAAAGTGGGACTATTTTAATAATTTATAGGAAATAGGTATTAAACATTGTACAATTCAAATCCGGGCATGAATTTCAATGCAGAAAGATAAATTAAATTTGCAAATTAAGAAAGATATTTTCAGGTTACGTGAACATGCAAAAATTTAATATTGAAAATAATATATTAAAATTATTAGTATTAAGAGGTTAGGAATTGTATAATTAACAGTACTAAATATTTTTTTAAAATAAAAATGAATAAAAAGTAATAATTCGCCTTTCATACTCCAGGGTAAAATTACATTTTTACTGTAAAAAATTAAATTGTTTGCAAAATATTGAAGTTAAAAGTTTAAAAAGTGTACTCCATCTATTTTATAAATAATTAAGGGATATTGTGTAATTAAAATAAAATGAATAATCGGTATATTTGATGAAATTGCTTAGAATGTGAAAAGTATCGATTTCTTATTAATTATTACTTTATTGAACCGCTGAAATAATGATCAGTTTTGCATTACAGTTACAGTTCATTAAAAAGTTATTTAATAATTGAATATGCAGTTATGAATATTCCAACTTTGATAAATAATGAGAAGTAATTCTTTTTTTGTGAATACTTAAAAACGAAGAAAGTGTGAAATCAATTAATGAAGAGAAAGAAGAATCTTTTCTACGTTCATTTACATTATAATTGCGTGTTAAATGGTAAAGAAGAAAATTTTCTTTGTAATATAAAATTATCCATCAAAAGTGAACATTGTGCTAAAATTATAATTTATTGATTAAACCGTAATTGTATATGCATTTGTTAATAAAATTTAATAATGCAAATTAAAGCAAGTGTCTTAAAATAAAGATATTTTTCCAAACTCAAGTACTTGAGAAACTAGATTATTAAAGCGCGCCAACTGAGTGTTTAGTTTTGGTTTCTTACACGGAGAGAAAAGATTAATAAAAATTACTGACATTGTTGGTAAACTGGTCATATACTTGCAAGAACTGAAAAATTACTATCACAAGTTAATAAAAAGTGTCAGCTTTCTAAGAATCATTGTCAACAAATTGATACGTTTTACTAACTTAAGATAGTAATTTTTCAAATTTTGCCAATATATAACCAGTTTACTAAGAATGTCAGTAAATTTTATTAATCTTTTCTCTCCGTGTAGGTCTTTAACGGGAAAATTTATCGATGAAATTTGTATTTAAATACGAAAATGTATTTAAATTTTGTTTTCGTTTCAAGATAAAATGTTCTTATTTTATTTTATTAAATCAATAATATAGTAAGTTTTATCTAAAAATTTTATGAAATACAATATGTTGTTATCTATCTTAAGTACAAGAATCAAGTTAGTATTCATGATGAAAAGAAAATCAAATTTATTTTTAAGGAAATCTCAAAAATACTCCTCAGATAAATGCATAAGCACTGATTTTGCTTCCTTCCGTCAAACGGAAGTGTATGAACTCCTGAATGATTCTAACTACTTAAAATATTGAGTACCTGCTGTTCACCTTGACAGAGTCAAATGTATATTTGCATATGTTGCCATGTCTGCTACTTAGAATAAAAAAAAGTACTCTCTTTGGAATCTTTTGAGTTGTAATTTTCCTGTTAAATTTACATGTTTAAAAGTATTATTATAAATATGGTTTTGTAATTTTTGATCACTAATATAATTTATATTAATTAGTTAAATAATGTGTTATAATATTTACTATTAATTAAAAACTTTGATTTTTTAAAATAATTTTAAAAAGAGAATTTTCAGAGTAGATTTTTCAATATATCATAATTTTTAAATAAATTTTAATAACTTTAAGTTTTGTATAATTATATATAAAGAAATGATAAATCGAAAAAGAGAAAACAAATTAAAGCATTAGAAGTTAAACAAATGAGTGATACAAATAATATGAGAATCATTATATTGTTGTATAAAAATAACATTAGTTATATTTATATTTATTTTTTAGAAGTTAACATTAAAACAATAGATAATTGGCATTATTACGGTTTTTTATGTGGAAAGTGGCGATAAGAATTCGTGATTCATATTTACAGCATGCATATGAGGTGTCGTTCTTTAGCAAAGCTTATATTTAACGAAGATAAATGTGACAAAAAATTTGCTTCTTGAGAGATGTTTATTACTTTCCTGTTGCATAACGTAAAACGGAACAGCGGTTATTTCCTTAACTGTAACATTTATAATGAAGTTATATTTTTAATTGCTCATTAATCGTATATATTTTAAATAAGTTACACGAACATCATATTGAATAACATTAAGAAATCAACTATTTATCGTGCGAACTCTGTCCTATTCTTGTCATTACGTCATCAGAACGTGACAATATGTTATATGTATAAAAAAGTTAGGTCTTTAGCATTCACACTTTAGTGAACGCAGAGAAAAAATATTAAGAAATTAATACAAGTTGGCATATAATATTAATTCATAATTTAAATTCGTGGGCAATACCAATTGGTGTACAATATATTTAATGACACATAAAGCAATCATAATTGCGTAGCATTTTTAATTTTTTAAATTCGAAATGTTTCATAGTCGAGGTATTTGCTACTAAATTTTAAACTGGGACAAAACTAGTAAGCAGTAAAAAGTCACATTTTGTCGACTGCACGAATGACCTATGTATTAAATCGGTCAACTCCAAGATATGAAATGTATTGGCGTTATTTGCATTGTGCGACATAGTAAGTCATAACGCTACGATCATAAATAATGTAGCGGTGATTTTTTATATCAACCACTTATAACGTTGATGCACAACTTTCTCCCAATGTGTCATACAACTTTTGACAAACATAAGTATCAATCTATTTTAGTCACGTTCATAACAAGCTGACAGCCTTATTGTGTAATAGTACGAGTGTCTTTAAGAACCGTAATACTGTTCAACAGAGGTCGTGAATGGCCGAGTGGTAAGACATGTGACTTATAAATTGTAGGTCGGGAGTTCAAATCAAGGTGGGATTAAAGTAAATTTTTTTTTTATATAGAAATGCTTTGTTAGCCACTATG
>JABFPN010004572.1:0-14863 GCA_022817305.1 Leptoteleia sp. ZL-2020
AAAGAAACACTACGTTTTTACTTACGGATGCGTTTATTTCTGCTTTTCAATAGCAGTACTGCCAACTTAAATGCTCTCACTGACAAATTCGCTTGTCCCATCTTCTATAGCAACTGGGTGTACATTTATTCAATAACAGTTTTTCAGACTTGCAGAGCTTTTTGAGTCTGAAAAGCTGTAAAAAGATTTTCGAATTTGGCAAGACTTTCGCAGAGATTCCAGTTTCCACAAGGGATACTACAAATGCACACATATCCCAGAGTTATTTCAAAATATAATAACAACAACTAATACATTTCTCTCAGCGTAATAAACAAGAAAGGAATAATTTCCACGATGCGCCTTCATCCACGCGACTCCTTCGCCAGATCAAGCCATTAGGCAGCAGCGATAAACCACGACGTTTGCAATGGCGGAATATCTGGGCAGCGCGGCGGACGACGGTAAATCGGCGTCATTATGAATGAAAATCGCGTTAGCCGGTGACGAGAGCAGTTATAAAGTCAGTCATTCCGTAGAAAGTGCGGACGCCTGGGATCTCACGATCTTCAATTCCTACGCCGACCTTCCCACATGCGCTCGACTGTATATCCCGCAATCGTTTACTTTTACAGCAAGACAAAGGCTTCGTTATCATTGGGCCGCAGTCGTAACGAGTGACGAAAGCTCGGTTGCCATTTTTATGACATTATTTGCTCGCGATTCTTTCACAATTTTTGATGCGCCCATTATACTCTGTTTATTTGTTACGCTCGCTCGGGATCGCACAAAGACAAGCTTCGGCTTACATAAGACACCGGCTGCGAGAAGATCTGATACAAAGAACAAAAAGGATAAAACAATCCGAGTCATTTCCAATTCCACGGAAAGAGTACAGAATATGCTGTACTTTTACTTTTTGTGGCGGCGACCGAGTGGATCAGAAGCCCGGGAGAAAGGTCGGATTCCTCCGACGGCCCTATAAATAGTTTTGACATCTTCATTTCGTGAGTGAAAGTAACGATCCTGGCTTCATTTCCTCGTCCCGGACAAATGGGTCAAGTTCGACCCTACAGCGCCCAATTAATGCCATATCTCTGGATTGGTGAAATCTATAGAAAGCTAACACACACCAACAACAATCGGTTTGTTGCGGCTCGAATAAGAAATTTCTTTACTCCCGTATGAAAAGAAATAAGTCGCATCTTGGGAGTTCGAGGGCCGGGATGAAATTTGTATAAATCACAAGTAAAAGTTGAATTGTAATCAAATTATAATATTTGATGTGTTTGTTTTACACGATTGAATTCAAGGAGGCACAAGTCGGATGTTCGAAAAGAAAGGTCGTAATCGAGTAATATTTTATTAAATGCAAACGAGCAGGAATTTATTTTTATTCGGCTCAATTAATTAAGCATTCAATTGAACGCCTTCGTGTTCTTCTGGTAGATAATAAATATCGAAAAATGAATGCCATCTCGTAAAGATAGTGGCGTTACTTGGTTATTCGATTAAATAATATGTTTAATTATATTGCAATGATTAACATACGTACACGTGCGTAATCATAATAATTTTCAATGCTTTATTACCGTTGTGCGAAAAGTATTAATATAATGATTTATTTGTTTATAGCTGGGCAGTTTCCACGGTCATGACGAGGCAGAACATGATTCCAAGTGAGGATGGATCTCATATGATCCACGCTTTAATACCTTTGTGGGACATATGCAATCATGAGGAAGGAAGAGTAATACATTTTTCCATCATTATTATATGTTTGTAGAAGTTGCCGCGCGTTGTGCACGCATAAATGTTTAGAAATCGATTTAGCGGTGCGTTTTGAACGCGATCGCTGATACATATCCTTGTTTTATTAAATAAATATTTTAAACGTGCCGTGAAATTGTCTTAACATTTGATATTGCACACTTGTGAAACGGGTATCAAATTAAATTATACGTAATTATTGTTTTTTTTTACAAAGGAAGTGTCAGTTACGAAATGTTTTGAAATACGCCACATCAATTCCAGAGTGCCGACCATTTTTATATATATATATATATATAATAATGCGGTTTTCAACAAATCCTTATTTTTAATGCGCGAAAATTTTAAAGTAATAAGATAGGAACTTCAACATTTTAATTTTGTCATTGCTGAAGTCATACTTAAATTACTCAATGGATAATAATCGATGAAAAATGAGCAATGCAGGGTTATCAAAGATAACAAATCCATAGAAATTATAAAAGGAAGTTATTTACTGATGAACACGAGATAAGAAATTATTGTTGATGATTCACGAAGGAAATGATAAAATTATAATAAAGTTTAGCAATAATAATTAATGACAAATTGTGCATTATCAGTTGAGAAATGAAGAGTTGACGATGAGAGTAATTAATTAAATTGAGAGTATGTCAAATTAAAATAAAAGTGAATTTAATAAATTGATCATTTAGCAATGATAGTCTAAGGTTGATTGTTTATAAACGATAATTTTCCTTGAGTCACTTCTTTTGATGCAATAAACTTATTTTGTAATCATTTGCAGATTACAACAGACTTCAATAAGTCAACAAATTGCTGCGAATGTTATGCTGTGCGAAATTTCAAAGCTGGCGAACAGATATTTATCAATTATGGTCCAAGAACTAATGCAGAATTCTTCGTTCATTCAGGATTCGTTTGCTCTGAAAATAAACATGTAATTATACTCTTTATATTTTATAATGATGAATATACTGTACAATTGATATAAGTTGTAATATTAGTTATTGTAAATAATATTGTATTCAATGTAATTGTAATTTTAATCAATGCAAAGTATCTTTTTAATTGTAATTTAATGTTTCTCTGGTAAAATAAATAAACTAATGTTTACAGGATAATTTTAAAGTTCGGCTTGGAATAAGTAAAGCTGATGTACTCCAAAAACCGAGGCAGGAACTTCTTGATAAACTCGAAATACCGTCTGTTGGGGAATTTCTTTTGAAAGCAGGCCCAGAACCTGTTACTGATCAGTTGTTAGCGTTTCTACGTGTTTTTAGTATGCGAAAGGAAGATCTCGATGAATGGCTACAAAAATCTAATGTTTCAGAATTAAAATCTTCTGGATGCGTCTTGGATCCAGCTGTTGAAGAAAATGTTTGGTCCTATTTGTTGACTAGGATTAAACTTCTTCTGTGCAGTTATCCAACGACTTTAAAGGTGCAGATTTTAAATACATTTAAATTCTTTATTATATTATAATATTGTTTCTCTCTTTCACTTTCTACATATATGCGTTTGTTTAAAATATTTTAAATTTATTCAAATTCATATGAAATATCTTAAAATATGTACAATATATTTAATGATACTATTTGTATATTGTTATCATTAAGAGCTAGACTTAATATTTAATAATATCATTGTTTTTCAATTTTTTATTATTTGATTTTAAATATTTATATTATTTTAGTCTTTTTGATTTCATATATTAAAAAATTAAATGTATTTTGTTGATTTTTTTAGGATGACGAAGAGCTTTTAAAAACTAATTTGTCAAGTGCCAAAAGACTAACGATTGCATTGAGATTATCGGAAAAGAAATTATTGCAAAATGCTTATGATTATGCAGAAAAGCGTGTAAAACTATTAGTATGTGGATATTAATTGTGATAAGTATTTATTGTAAGTTGAAGTATATGTTTAAGACTTACAATGTCAAAGAAATGAAAGCCGACAAAGTTTCATGTATGGGTGACAAAAATAGGTCGAACACCCTACTTTCGTCTTATTTTATATATCTATTTATTTCGTTGATGTTTGAAGTATGCAAGTTAACGATTCAATAATAAAATATTGTTTCACAACAATATTCATGGAGATAGTTTTCAGTTCAACACAGGACTCACTATTGTATGTAAATAAATGAGTTCATTTACGAATATAACATGCTTGAGTGAAAAAAGTATAATAAAAAAGCTTTTATTAGTAAGTTGCAAAATTTTAATCTATAATGACAATACATTCAAAACCTATATCATTTATTCTGCATCATTGCGCACAAGCTTGATAACCGATACAGAATATCATCGTCCGGAGGTTGCGCTACTTTCATCTACTTTAGATAAAAATTTAGGTATCCTCTAAAAATCTTAGTACGTTTTAAAATTAATTTTTCTGCCAAAAAATTAACAAAAATATATAATATTTCATATGTGTTACAGATTTTATTTATAATACTTTATAAAATATTTCATCAAGGGTGGCGGCAATCCACCCGACGAGCTAAGTCAATCCATAACATATATATATATGATTTTTGATTTTTTCTATATTCTAGAATCTGATCATTTAACAACATTTAAAATAAATATGCTTCATATAATGCCAATGATTGCCAGTGAAAACAATAATATTTATAAGTCGATTTCACTTTTATTGGTGACTATCACTTATCTTCACAGAAAGATTTCGTAATTTATTAGTCTTCCCTTAGTAGTCAGTAGTCATCCACATTGTGGTTATAGAATTCTTTTAATATATAACGTGGTTCATACACCTTGCCAGTTACATTACATTTTTATAACTGCAGCAATTTTCCTAAAAAAAGATGATTAATTATTCAATAAAATACTTTTTAACTACAGATAACTCTCTTTAAACAACAATTTTGCAGCAAATAGTGTCAATTATTACTCTTGATGTAAGTTTTAATGCAACAATAATTGTTTAATTTATTCAATTATCTTTATCTTTACATCATAATACCATTATTAAGTAATACACGTGAATATCGATTGGTAAAATTAGACACGAAGGCTTTAAGTTTGCTAGAGTAGAGGGACACATTTACGTTCAATATCTTTTCCGTCCTTTGTAATAATTTCATTTTATATATCTCTCTTATTGAATAACAATGTTACCAGAAGAAAAGTCACGTTATAGCAACACAACTTCAGATATCTTGGACATAACTTCTTCTATTTTTGACAGTCGTTATTATAATACGTATAAATTTTTTTTAAAATTATGTACTTGGTGGTCTTACCAACAATTGTACATCAAAATTATATTGCGCGGTATTACTATCACCATATCAATGTGTGTTATGCCAGGACAGGTGTATTAATGACGCAACTTTTTGTTTAGTTATAACAAAATTAGTTTTCTCATTTAATTTAACATATAAAAGAAAAAAAATTTTAAATTACAGATAAAATATATGTACATTAATCGGTATAATTACGATGAATTTATTCAAAATTTTAAATTCCTTCTCGTTCATTTGTATTTATATGGCATTTATTTGTATCAACTTAAAGAAGAGAAGAAAGTAAGGTATTTTAATAGAAATATAATGTTAAAAATTTGTTTAATAATTAATTCGTATAATATTGACAGTTGAAAATTATTCACGATGAAATACAAGATGATTGGAAAAATATACAAAAAAGACAATATCGTGAAATATTGGTAAAATATTTACGGTCCATCGAAAGGATATCACAAGCAGTATTGTGTACATTTCGCATATACTATTTAAAAACGATTTAATGTTGTTTAAATTTAATATATTAGATTGACTTTATTTATTAATTAACATATTTATTATTTAATTTTATTTATTAATTAATATTTTAGATTTAGATTATTATTTTGTATTTCATATTTTTTATATTTGATATTGATTGAAAATTGTCTTTTTTTGTCTTGTCTTTTAATAAGAAGTTTTAGAGTTTGGAATTACACTTACAGACGTGTAATTTTTAATTTCTGATATTCCTTTTTCTCGGTGTAATAATAAAATATTATGCTAATTCTAAACTAATAAGTAAGTAGTATGTTATGCTATATCATTAATGGTGGACATTCAGTGTTTGTGTTGCATACGACATTTTTGTAAAAAGTGCAAGATTGCAAGTGTTAAAGAAAATTAATAGATGTATTGTCAAACGAAATACTACTATTGGAAAGCTTTCTGTACATGTTTATATTCTACATTTTTTAATTTCACATTGTTCAATTTTTCAGATGTTGTATATTTCATGATTATAATAGTTACAATTAGACCAATTATTCCAAAAATTTTGAACAAAATTTATCCTCTGAATGAAAGCCGACCAGAAGTAATGTGGATTAAACTTGAGTTTATCTTTATAAAGAGTTACTACTTTAAATATCTATTTAATTTTATATCAGCAGTAGGTGGCATGATTTTGTTGTATAGTATATTCAATATCATATTTGTGCTTGTTTATCATAATAGCTTACAGTTTACAATTCTGGGGTAAGACGTATACTTGAATTTGATATTAAAAAGGGAAGCATTGTACAACAAAATAATAGTTTTGTTTATTGAAGATGCAAAATACTACAAGTCGGAGAAAATTTCAACAAGGATCTGTTCAGTTCTCGTCAAATATTGAAAATTCAATTTTCAGCATGCATTAGAGAACATTGCAAAAATATACAGTTTGTATTAATTTGTATCAAAAAGCTTTAGGAAATACAATTTAAATTTAGGATTATGAAAAATATACTTCAGAGTTATAAAAATTATCATGTTCATTAATGATGTTTTCAAAAAAATAAGAAAATAATTACTAACATTTTTTATTTTTTTTTAAACTAAGGTTTGCTGAAACTATGCGGTCATACTTACAAATGATAGGTTTACTTTGTATAGGAATATGTGTTGCGGTATTATCTTTAGCACTTTTGGATGTGAGATAGATTATGATATTTATAAATATTTTTATTCCCATTATCTGTTTTAAATCTGTGCATGTAGATTTAAGTCGATGAACATATGTCGATAAATATTTCCAATTTCAGGCGCAAATAAAAGCAAAACAGGGTAATATTGGCGATCCAGTGATATTAATAGTATTTATAATACTTATCGCTTATCCTACTTGCTATTTAGGAGATCAAGTATCAGATAATAGTCTTAATATAAAGAGTACTTGGTAGGTTCACATGAATAATTTATGTTTATTAATTAAAACAGGTACGCCTTATATAAATATGTTTATAGAAAATAAATTGACGCACTGAATTTCAGTTTGAAGAAATTCGGAATGTAGTTTTAAATTATCAGGTCTTGTACAAGGAGAGAAATGCCGTTTGACAAATTGCAACGTATATATGAAATCAGTGATGATAATGTAACACTTTGCATTGATTTCATATATACGTTGCAATTTGTCAAACGGCATTTCTCTTCGTGTAAGCGTTATTTTTCTCTTAAATTTTTTGAAGTAAATATTTATTCTATAAAATTTTATTTAAACATTTTCTTATTGAATAGTGTTTGTTTTCTTAATGTTTACAAATTACCAGGAATAATATATTATATGAAAATTTGATTACATAATTATTCTCTGAATACATATCTGAAATATTACACTGCGGAAAAAGCTGCTTGACGAAGTCTAAAGTTAAAACTAGTGAGTCTGAAATACAGACTGCTCTCTGTACATCAGACTATAATCCTAACTTTCGATGTTTTTAATATTACATCTGACGTTAAGACTCAAAATAATATTAATTTAAGACTTCTTTTTTCGGAGTGTAAATTATGCGAATGTTAACTCAAAAAATTGTTGTATCTCAGTTACGAATCATCCTGGTATGAATGGCCTTGGACTACGAAAAAGTCTCTTTACATTATGCAATCCAGATGTAATGAAGTTTGTATTTTACATTGTTTTGGGATTTTTACTGTATCAGTGGAATTTTTTGTGAAAGTATAATTTAATTAATTTAATATTATTTTTTATGCGAAATAGCTATTTTCAGACACTTCCTATTCTATACAGAACAGAAACGTACACATTTAAAATACATCTAATATATTATATAAAAAAAAAGTTTAAATATCTAAAACTACACGTTATATGCATACAATATATATAATAATAGTCGAACTCATGAGTATTAAATAATAGTTATTGACAGGAGATGTATTTTATATTAAGGAATTAACATTACAAGATTCAAAAATTAAATTTATCAACATATCGTCGTTGTCGTCATAATTTTTATAGTAAAATGATGTTCCGTATATGATTTTTAGCCACGTGCATTTAAGAATAAGAAATATAATTGTAATTTTATGAAAAATCATTAAATAAATGGGAAAGAAATATGGACACAGAAACGTATCTGTTCTGTTTGGGAGTATATAAATTTAATATAAGTTTAAAGATTTTTGAATAACTTATTCAATGTTACAAATAAATGTTAATTAAATTTCAGATCTTGCAAACATCATACTCATATTTTACAATGTTTTGTTCAGCACGAGAAAAGAAAAGTTGAAGACATTTTATATATCCTGTGTTGACTAAAATTCTACAAATATAAGTTAAATGATATAAAATGCACAATTTATTAATTAATGTTGAATTTTTTAACTCAATAAATATTATCATTAAATAAGTCATTAATATAAGTTATTGCTGTTGTATTTTTTGTTTAAATATCGTCTATGGAATGTTTGTTCCTTCAGCACTGAGCTGCTTTTAAATTTTTACTCAAGACAAGGTTTCTGGATCTCAAAGACTCAACAGTTTTCATCTTTGCCTATATGCATATAAAATTGTTATTATTAGGGAAATTCCTTTTAATTTGATATTCCACATGATCTGTTTTCATTCTTTGCATTTTTTTTATAACAAATATTATTATTTATTATTTTTTTAAAATACAAATTCTGTGATTGGACACACGTGGCATCGCGCAACTTACTTTTGACTACACTGAAAAAAAAGAGGTTTGAATCAAACGATATTCGCTACTGTCAACTCCATCGTGAACTTAAATACGCACAACTCCATGCTGAGTTTTAAACAAATGTATGATATTTCTTCAGTCAAGTCATATTGGTGGAGTTCAGTCAACTCCACGAAGAACTTATAACAACTGATATATAATTGAATCAACTCCAAGAGTCTTGATTTCAGAGCTGATTGGGGTTTGTTGAAGAAAAACTATAATAAGTACTTGATGAAGTTGATTTTAACGATTATTTTCACTTGTTTTCAGCACAATTCGTTTCACTTTAACAATTATACGTAAGCTCACCGTGGAATTGAAAGTAGCTCATGAATTTTTCTCAATGTAATAATCACTACATATATATAATCACAATAAGAAAATTATATTTATAAAAGTGACAAAAATCACATATATGAAATAAATAAGTGAAAAAATCATAAATAATTATAAGTTATAACATTTAAATCAATTTCAAATATCCATTTAACAATTGAAAGGAAACAGATAACTTAATATGTATCAACATAATATGTTATAAGAAATAGAACTATACGTTTTTAATTTAATTTTATTGTTCAAGCAACTTTATCGATTTTACATTTTATTTTATTTTTCAAACACTTAGATCGATTTTTTGGTGGCTGTTACTTTACTGCATTGAAATACTTTTCAATTCATTAGTCATTCATATGTTGTATGCATATTATTGGCTACATCTTTAATTCTAATTACCCATATCATTGTTATAATATTTTTTTAACATATGATGTGCTTCAAAATACTCACCTTGCCAGTTGCTTTACACATTTCAAACTGCAGCAATTCTCCTGAAAAAAAAAATGATTAATTATTCAATAATACTTTTTAACTACAAATAACTCTCGTTAAAAATAATTGAGCAAAAATTAGTATCAATTATTACTCTTGATGTAAGTATTATTAAAACAATAATTGCTTAATTTATTCAATTATCTTTATCTATACGTAATAATACCATTATTAAATAATGCACGTCAATATCGATCGGCGTAATTAAACTCAAAGGGTTTAAATTTACTGCAGTACAGGGACACATTTACTTTCAATATCTTTTCCGTTCCTTGTATTCATTTCATTTTATACACTGTAAAAAATTCAACAGAAATTTGCTTTCAATGAAAGTGATTCTATTCAGACGAAAAAGTTTATTTTCAATTTGAATAGTATTCTATTTCAAATAATACAATTCTTTTATTTTCAAAGTGATATTTTTAAAAGTGTATATTTCTTTTATTGAATAATAATGTTATTAGAAGAAAAGTCACGTTATAGCAATATAACTTTAGATAACTTGAGCATAACTTCTTCTATTTTTGACAGTCGTTATTATAATACGTATAAATTCTTTTTAAAATTATGTACTTGGTGGCCTTACCAACAATTGTACGCCAAAATTATATTGCGCGTTATTAGTATCCTCATGTCACTCTGTGTTATGCCAGCACAGGTTTATTAATATTTTAACATAATTAGTTTTTTCATTTAGTTTAACATTTAACCAAGATATTAATTAAATAACAGATTAAATATCTATACATTAACCGGTGTAATTATGACGAATTTATTGAAAATTTGAAATTCCTTTTCATTCATTGGTTTTTATTTGTCGTTTATGTTGAACAGTTTAACGGATGGAAAAAAGTAAGGTAATTTTAATACAAATATAATTTTAGATTTTTTTAAATAATTAATTCGAATGAAATTGACAGTTGAAAATTATTCACGATGAAATGGAACAAGACTGGAAAAATATGGAACGACGACGATATCGCAAAATATTAGTTGAACATTTGCGATCAGTTACAAGGATGTCACAAACATCATTGTGTATATTTCATATGTATGAAATGAAAGCGATTTAATATGTAGATATTTCGTAAAATAACATATAGTTCTATATTTGCAAGTCCCAATGCCTACTGATGTTGAAATATTAAGATATCGACAGAAAAATTTCTTAAAATAAATAAACTATTCATTATTAAATAAAATTTTTTTGTTATCCGTACAGTAAGTTTAGTAACAGCAAATGTACAAAAAAAGATATATGTGCATATTCCAGGTGCTTAATTAATGCATTTTAAAACGAATTTCTACTATTTGAAAGCTTTCTGTATATACTTTTATTCTACAATTCAGTATTTAATTCCACACAGTTTAATTTTTTAGATGTTATATATTTCATGATTGTAATAGTTACAATTAGACCAATAATTCCAAAAATTTTGGATAAAATTTATCCTCTGAATGAAAGCCGACCAGAAGTAATTTGGATTAAACTTGAGTTTATCTTCCTTAAGAATTACTATTTAGTATATTTACTTAATTTTATAGCAATATCGTGTGCTATGATTTTTGTGCATACTATAGTTAATAGTCTGTTTATGCTCATTTCTCATAATAATTTACAATTTATAATTTTAGGGTAAGACACATATTTAGAATTATCGTTAAGAATGAAAATTTTGTACAACAAAATAACAATTTTTTTTCTTTAAGACACAAAATACTACAAATCGGAGAAAATTGCAAAAATTTACTAACTCCCTCTCAGATACTGAAAAGTCAAATTTCAGCATGCATTAAAGAGCATTATAAAATATTACAGTTAGTATTAAAAAATGTATACTATGTACTCTCGTTCAAATGCAACATAAATATATCATTACTAGTTGCCCCGGCCACGCGTTTCCATTGCTCATTAGTCACGGTAGTCTAATACATTCAATGGATATTATATACGCAGTAGTCTAGTACATTCAATGAATATTGTACTACATTTTTGAAGTATAACTTACGGAAGGGTAATTGTACTTGGAGCCAACTTCAGGCGTTATGAAATGTCGAACGAAACTGTCAAACGAATACTTGACAGGTTTTTATATTTAATAATGGTAAAAACGTTCGATCAATCAGGTAAAAATTTATATATGTTGCATATATATTCCAGATCTGTTTCATATCTGTTCCATATATGTTCCATGTATATCCTATAATATTTGTTCCATATGTGCCTCATATGTTTCATACATGTTCCATATATGGTCCATACATGTTTCATATCTGTTGGCTGTGTAAGCCAAATTTCATAAAAATTGGTTAAATAGTTCTAGAGCACAAACATTAGATTTAAAAAAAAATTACAATAAGTTATTATTAATTAAAATGCGTATTACAGCTATTAAACCCTACCATAGAACTAATGTTATGTTAAAAAATATATGTTTACACATAGTTAATTACTAACAACATTGTTTCTTTCTAAAATAAGGTTTGCTGAAAATATACGTTTATACTTACAAATAATTATTTTACTTGGCATAGGAATAATTGTTGCGTCATTATCTTTAGCACTTTTAGATGTAAGATACAAGTAACACATTTATAAATATTTTTAAGCATAATCAGTTTCAAGTGCATGCAAAATTACGTCGAGAATATACGTCGATAAATATTTCCAATTTCAGGCGCAAATAAAATCAAAGCAGGGTAATATTGGCGACCCACTGCTATTAATAGCTTTGGCAATACTTATCTTTTATCCTATTTGCTATTTTGGAGGTCAAATGTCAGAGAATAGTTTCAATATAAGGAGTATTTGGTAGGTTTATATAAATCGTTTATATTTATTAATTAAAGCAAATACATTGCAAAAATTATGTCTGTTTAGAAATTTGAATGTAAGATTACACGGCGAAAAAAGTTAGTATACACGATCTGAACTGTTGACTCATAACCTATGAAATGACAGTTTATTCTTACATTCAGAATAAAGTAACTTAACATCAGACTTTTTGTAATCTTACCCTAAGACAATAATTCGAATATCAGTTTAATAATCAATCTAAGCATCAAACTTGATTCAATGCTTAAAAAATGGGACGAAACGATCTGAAATTCAGATCGCTGTTTTTACACTGAGGAAAATTCGTGAAGTTTATGCAACAGCATGCGTAGAGTTGAAGCGTAAACAATTATAACAACTGAAAATATGATTGCAGCAACTGTAAATGGAGTTGTTGGGAATATTTTCACTCCAACTCCGCGTTAAGAGTTGGAGTGAAAATATTGGTTTTCGAGTTAACTCCCGATATGCAGTTGTGACTATGACTTTAACTGAAATTGATTACAGTAAACAAATAAAGCACACATTAGCTTAGAGTTAAACTTAAATTTGTATTGCAAAGGTACTCAGATGTTCATTAAAATTTATATACAGCATCTGAATTAAATGTATAATAATCTAAATTAAAAATTGCACCAAATACATGTATTAAACTGGAAAAGTTTTGGTTTAAAGGTATACGACAACAATTTTTTAATGAAGAGTTTTTATGACATACTTTTGCTTACTATCTGTCACTATTATGTCAACTCTAAATAGATAGTTGTATAGAATACGTGCTTATACATATGAATCCAAATCCAACTCCGCATATGCATTAGCGATTACCGGATTTTTTTCTGAGTGTAAAGTGTACTCCTTAAATAAATATGTTTATAGAAAATGAATAAACTCCTAAATATACGACATTTAATAATATGCAATATGAAGATATATAGTATTGGGCTTGTGTCCACCAGTTGCAGTTACAATTGAAGCCAATTATTGAAATATTCGATGGTTTTCAATAGGTTTTGCAAACACACGTTTTTGAACACTTTTCTAAATCGAAGCCAACGCTGCTAAACGAGCAAAAATATTAACTATAATAGAATATTATGGTATGCCAATACAATTCGTTTGGTCTTCATTGGAATACGGACACATACCCAATATATTAAACAAGTTTTAAACTGAGTTAAAAAGTACGATTTGTGTTAGTAAACCGAATGCATAAGACATAGCTCGTGTTTTGTTCCAACACGTTATTGTAAAATCCAATTGATTAGGAAAAGTTAAAATTTTCCGTCTATCGTAAAATGCTCAAAAATCTGTTGAGTACTTTTATCCTTTTTTATAGTTTTTGATCGAGTTTAAGTATTTTTCGGATATTGGAATGTCATTAAATATGGCGAAAAATAATTTTTAAAAATGTTTAATCTCAGTTACAAAACAACATGGTATGAATGGCCGTGGACGACGGGAAAGTCTCTTTACATTATGCAATCCAGATGTAACAGAATTTGTATTTTAGATTGTTTTGGATTGTTTACTCTATCAGTGGAATTTTTTGTGAAAGTATAATTTGATTAATTTAATACTGACTTTTATACGAAATAGCTATTTTCAGACACATCCTATTCTATACAGAACAGAAGCGTCCAGTTTTAAATTCATCTAGTAAATTCTCTTGCTTAATTTTCTTAAAATTAGTAAAATATCGTGAGTAATAGAATTTGTTAGTATTATTTAATTTATTATCTATTATTTATTTATTTAGTATCACATAGATTTGATCTTATGATTATCGCATATCGCGACTGTCGTCATAATTTTTATAATAAAATGATGTTTCATATACGATTTTTACCCACGTACATTTAAGAAACATATTCTGTAATTTTAAGAAAAATAATAAAATAGATTCGAAAGAGATATGATACAGAGACTATCTGTTCTGTTTGGGAGTATATAAATTTAATATAAGTATAAACATTTTTAGATAACTTATTCAACGTAACAATAAATATTAATTAAATTTCAGACCTTGCAGACATCGTACTCATATTTTACAATGTTTTGTTCAGCACGAGAAAACAAAATTTGAAGACATTTTACATATTCTATGTTAATTTGATAACCCACACGATGTATTTTCACACCGAGAGAAATACTTTTGTTTTATTAGCATGAATAATTGTGTTATTATTTTCATGCTACAGAAGTAGCAACACTTGCTTTTACAGCATGAAAAATGTTTAATTTCCAAATATCAGTTTGTAAGAATAAAAAAGAAATTCATGTTACGTTACACTGAAAATAACCATTTACAAATTACTGAATATACCATTTACATGAATTTGATGCTGGTGTCGCACATATTCATGTTAATTAGACAAAGTGGCGGCGGTCGGGCCACTAAACAATATCGCATCAATGTTAAAGACGTTTAAATCCGCGTTGCTG
>JABFPN010004573.1:0-14863 GCA_022817305.1 Leptoteleia sp. ZL-2020
TGTAAAAAGAGGGACAAATGACATCTTCTTGTCTTAGTTAATACACAGTTTAAAAGAGGTTATAAGAAAAATGAACATTTTTATTATACTGTACCATAACAACTTGTACAATACTGATAATCTCTTTTACAATGTATTTTAAATATCACAAGAATTGTAATTTGTCCCCATTTTTACATTTTGTATAATAATTCTTATTCCAATTTTTTTCTCAGTGTACATTTTTGTAACAAAAATTTAATATTATACTAATAAATTTCGAAAGAGTGCTTCTAAGACTTTAAAAAATTACAATGTACGTTGCACCGTCTAGATATTTATTTGTATGGTATTAAATTTTTTCCCACAAAAATGCAAAGTGTGACATTATCGTCATTGATTTTTTATATATACGTTGCAATTTGTCAAACGGCATTTCTCTCCATGCACGTGAAATTCATTTCGTTTCTAATACATTCCCAAAACTGTCTATTTAAGAATAAGAGAATATACTTTCATGAAACATAATTTCTATTCATTATTATATAGATAAAACAAAATGTATTCTATTTATAATAAGAATAAATAATTTTTACGAAGCATGAACAATTTTTACGAATAATTCTATTTATAAAAATATATACTGATTTTAGTGAAAATAATAAAAATAGTTTTGATTTAATTCCAAGAAATTTTCTCTCATTATAATGATAAATAAATAAATTTCATGTATAAACATATGAATTGATCATTTATGAACATTTGTAATTAAGCATAATTTTCGCAAAAGATAATTTGCGATACGAAGATTGTGTTTGCGATATATTTTACAATAATTAAACAAACAAATCAATGTTGTTGCAGAATTTAGTGAGGAGCGAAAACAACTTTTGGAGATGGTGGGGCCGGAATTGCAATCGATCTACGATGAAATGGGAATTGAGGTAAGTTTCGAGCGGTAGCCTGTTGACTGTTAAATTGATAACACTGATACAATTAAGATTATTGTTGAACATACAGGTTCTCCTAGTAGACATGCATTATGGTACCAGTCAGGATCCTTACAAAAATCCAAGGCTTGCGGAATTGTTTTTAGAAGAAATCGAAGCGTCGTACAAACATTCCAGAGGCTGTTTTCTTTTGGTAAATTCTATTTCATCAAAAATTTATTCAAAGCTAATTCACGTATGTTTCAACAATTTTGTCAACGAATTAATCAATCAATGATATTGTATAACACACATTAACAATTCTAAATGTTAATCCACAACCGTTCATTTTGCAGATAATCTATTGAAATGGATTTCACTATGAAAATTTAATTATACATGTTGAAACAATCATTAAATTATTTGCGTATTGTCATTACTTAAGCAGATTAAAGTAACAATTCTGTCAATGAAATTTCATTAAATGCCATTATTTGCTGCATAATAATTAATACAGTTATAAATAACGTTTACGTTTGGCACTAATTTTGAGAAATTTGACTTGCGGAATTATGTGACTGAAGTTCCTAACATTATTCTAACTAATTTCACGAAATTTTGAAAATTAAGTATAACGACTAGAAACACTTCAAAAGCCTTTATAAACACATATAAACGACTATTTTGCATTAGTTCGTCTAAATAACAGCAAATTTTGGTATGTCAACGGGAAAAAGGAAAAAGTTATGTAATGTGGCACGAGTACAATAATCGAAAAAAAAAGTAATTTGCCCCTGGTATTTGATACCTTTGACTATACCTAATGGTTCTATAGCATTTCGTATAATTGACAGGAAATTTTGGTTTGTCAACGGATAAAAGTAAAAAAGTTAGATATTGTAGTATGAGAACAGTCACCGGACATGACGTTTGAGGGCCAAAAACCAACCTTTGTCCCTCGTTATTGATACTTTTGACTATATCTACATGTTCTACACCATTTCGTCTAACTGACAGCCAATTTTGGTTTGTCAACGGATAAAAGTAAAAAAGTTAGATAATGTAGAATGAGAACCGTCACTGCGAATGTCCAGTAGGTGAAAATCTCAAAAAATCATGTCACTACATGTATATACCATTCGAATCAGCGTGAAAAGTTATGTTGAATGAGCCTAACATCCAAGTGACCATTTTTCCAAATTTATGACGTCATAATTTCAATTTAGCGAAGTTAAAATTAGTCGAAATCTAACTTATGGTCAAAAACAGGTGAAAATCTCAAAAAATCATGTCACTACATGTCACTACACGTATATACCACAGTGTTTCTAGTCGTTATTCTTAATTTTCAAAATTTCGTGAAATTCGTTATAATAACGTTAGGAACTTCAGTCATATTGCGGAATTACTGGTTGAACACAATACTGCAAATTATTCGCATAATTTATAACGCAATTTTAATGTTATTAAAATTATGTAACATAAACGCACAAAATGTACGGTGTCGTCATCTTAATGGTCTCATGAAATCCTATATTCTTTGCAGCTTTTAGTAGGCTCAAATTACACTGCAGGTTGGGTACCGACGCAGATAGAAGAGAAAACATTTCGAGCATTGGTCACTCATAATGGTTCGTTGGAGAATTATTATGAGTATAATAACCATTGTTATGTACTGACTGCCAGCAGGTAAAGCTCGCTAATATTCATTCGTTAACGTGTTGATTAATCCAGCGCTTAACACAAAACTTAATCATTCGCAATTTACATCTCAGATAAAAATTGTGCCACCTGCCAAGTGCATGCATACGAAAATAATTTTAATGTTCATTTTATCCATTAACGTTTGCATTTTCATACACTACCGATACATGCTTGTTTTGTTATTCTCATTATTCATTAATTGATGTTTATACGTGATACTAGTAAATATGTTTAATTAATAATTATATGTTTTAATTAATAATTAATTATGTTTGTATTATGTTTATAATAAATAAAAATTCAGCTTTATTTAAATTATTTAAATTTTTTTTAAATATATTTAAAAAGAGATATTGCAATAGAAAAACTAAAGGTTAAGAGCAACAATTTAAATGATATCATTAACCATTTAAATCCTATCTTTTACCGTTTAAATTCCAAGTTTTACCATATAGTTTTTTCAGAATATTTAGTAATAGGAGTTGCACATTTTAACATATAATAATATATTAAATTTGTTAAACTACAATATATCATCAATTATCGTTATAGAAATTTTAATATGATAATCGCAATTGTTGAATAACAACCCGCTTGGAAAAAACATTGTGGCAGAGTCTATGGCAGCACTGTGGCTAAGACTGTGGCATGCGGAGCCCACAGTCTTGGCTACAATAAGCCACACATGTTGCCGCAATGGATCGACTGTGGGACGCGGCCAGGAACCACAGTCGAGCCATAGTGGCTAACAAAGCATTTCTATACAAAAAAAATTTACTTTAATCCCACCTTGATTTGAACTCCCGATCTACAATTTATAAGTCACATGCTTACCACTTGGCCATTCACGACCTCTGTTGATCAGTATTACGGTTCTCAAAGACTATCAGCCTTATAGTGCAGTAGTACGAGTGTCTTTGAGAACCTTAATACTGGTCAACAGAGGTCGTGAAAAGACATGTGACTTATAAATTGTAGATCGGGAGTTCAAATCAAGGTGGGATTGAAGTAAATTTTTTTTTATATAGAAATGCTTTGTTAGCAACTATGGCTCGACTGTGGCACCTAGAAGCGTCCCACAGTCGACACAGTGCTGCCATAGACTCTGCCACAATGTTTTTTCCACGCGGGTATTGTCTGGATTTTGACTGGATTTTGTCTGGATTTTGTTTGAAAACGGGACAAATCCAGACAAAATCCAAACAAAATCCAGGCAAAATCCAGACAATATCCAGACGTTTTTTTCCGCTCGGGATATTTTTAAGTTAAAACTAAATTCTTTATTCGCGCAATTAAAACCCTCCCTCGTCAACTTTTCGTTCGACGCGACCTTCCGCATCGACGTATCGTTGTCCTTTAGCAGAAAAATAATGAACGATATCGGACCATCAGGGAGCGAATGAAAATAGCAAATCCAGCTTGTCAATACGACCGTTAATAGTGGAGAAAGATTAATTAGAAGTACGGCGTTGGAGAGGGCCCGACGGTATCAGTAATGGGTCGCGGGCAGTTAGAGGCTGGCGATGTGAAGAAGAGGAATGAGTAGAAGAAGAAGACCGTACGATATACCTGATCTACAGCGGTATATCGAGAAGTTCCGTAAAGTAAGCCGTTGTCGATACATGGTCAGACTTCCCGTCTTTACATTGGAAAACGGTGTCCGCCGGCTCGGCCTGGCCTGGCCTAGCGTGGCCTCGCGTACACAACCCGGCTCTCCGCTTACGTGCGCCTTTTGCGCCTTTTGCGCCTTTTGCGCCTTTTGCGCGGCTGGGAATCGAACAGCCGAGGTCATGAACTGTCGACAGGTGATCGAAGAGCCACCGAGAGAGTAACAGTCGCACGGCATTACGGTACGCGCCAGGAAATAACACGATCTAAGTACTTAAGCCGTCGCGGCACCCACGCAAAACAGCCTCGATTCTCGGCTGAAAGACGAACGTGCGAATCCGCTACAAAAAATATGCATATTCCAGTCGTCGGCAATAAGAAACGTGAGCGATAAAACTCTTCAATTTATCCACACAATTTGCCTCGTAGTGCCAAGATTTTGCCTTTGACGAAAGTTTGTGTTAACGTCGCCTTAAGCAGCCCTTGTGGAGAAGAATGCTGAAAGTGCTGAAAAACTAAGATTCGGAGTTTTCAGAATTTTTCAGCAAATTATTCCCACCAGGGAGTATATTAGTATAGCGAGAGAAATTTGTTATTAGTTGATATAATATTTTGTAATAACTCGGGGATATGTGTTCATTTATGTTATATTACTTACAATATCATTAAACAGAGTTTAAAAAAATAGATTTCAACAAAATATTAAAAAAAATGCCGTTGTCAAGGAACAGAAATCCGTTATCTCACGGTCACCAGTCACTACTCACCAGTCATTAATAACACATACATTTTCTTTTTTTCTTTTTTTCTTTTTTAATACTATATGACATTAGAAAGAATACTATAACTGCATACATATCCCAAGTTATTATAAAATATAGTAACAACTACTAATAAATTTTTCTTGCTGTAAAAATACATGACATTTTTAATTACATCTTGTCCTTTTCCATGTATTTTAATATGCGATTTGTCCTCAAAGTAAAATATATTTGAACGCGCTTTCAAATGAATTTGTTATAGTTTATGCATGCATCGATTTATCTATTTTCGAAACAACGAAGCAAAAACAGAATAAAAAAAACAAAGGTGTATGGCCGAAAACGTCGGCTCTAATTGAAGTACGTTTAATGTGCTACGAATAAATCATTCGATGCATAATTGAATGCATTAAATAAAGCAAATGTCCTTTCTATTCGTTTCAAGACGGACGGTATTGAACGATCTTTAAAATCCACTTAAGCTCTTTAAAACAATTTGACGATAATTCCCCGCAATTACGTTCTATCTTGAACCATCCTTACACGAAACTATAATTCCCTCGATTATTCTCCGCAAAAGTTAATTTGATGAATAACTATTTCTGGTATTATAAAACCAGTTCAATTATCTCGAGACGCGTTTAATAATAAATTACAAATATGATGCATTGATTGTTTGTGAATTAATGTGACTGTTATGTCATGACGATCATCGGAACCAAATTAATGCTATACTTTACCTTATGAATAATTATCTAATTAACTAATTATTTATATTTTTTAAATTCAAATTGATAAATTCAATTTTGCAACGATATAATTATTTATTATTATTCAACTTATATATGTAAATTATAATAAATGTAAAAGATTATCTTGAAATGTGTAAAGAGTGTCCTTAATTTTTTTATAAAATATTTATATTGTCTTTTACTGCTAAATAAATGTTATTCAAACATTTATCAGAAATACAAAATAGCATTTGTGAAAAGTTACTGCAGAAACATATCTTAATATGAAATCTGTATGTGCAATAAATATGGAAATGTACATAAAATAAATGAAAACCAAGAAAATTTAACTTTTATATTAAATTGTTTCTTACGTAAGTCTACTTGTATTTCCTGTAATAAAGCTTGCGTAAAATGTGCGCAAGACAGTGAAAAAAGATTATCAAAGATTGTCACTCGATAATTTATATGTATTAGATCATACAAATGAAATTAATATAAATAAAATAAAAGAATAGTTGGCATTTAGTGTTATCTTAAACCATAATTAATTTCACAGTAATCCTATACAAATATTTTGGATATTTTGACTTAGAGTCATTCAAATACATAACCATGTAAGCAAGTATTGATTATACAATGATTAATAATAGTTCTGGAAATAACTAGATTTTAAATAACTGCATGTGTAATCTCGATAATGAGATACTCCAAAATAACTGAAGTTGTGATGGATAGCTTATTAGAAATTTAAATGGTAGGACTTAACTAAAAATGTAATGCAGCTACGTACTATTGAATCAGATAAGCTACATTGAAAAAATATGATAGATAATATTATTGTTATTAACTTTTCGTTTCGGACGCATTGGAATAAAAACTTTGGAATAAAAGCTATTGCTTTTTAAAAGGAGATTTCTATTTTAAGTATAAATATAACATTTAATACTGAAAAATCTCTGCTATTAAAAACAGTAATATTTTCACATTTTTCATCATATTTTTCTTATTATCTACTAATCGATATAAACTATACATATATAGCATTTAATATACAGTAGAATATAATTTTTTCAATCGGTTATTACGGAGAAGTACGTCATGATGCTCGCACTCAGAATAAAATCAATAGTTACAAAAACAAGGTATTGCCTCGAAAAATCAACGTCTAGTTAGAACAAACAGAAATATTAGTAAAACCAAAGTTCCAGTTGTGATAACCGGAATGTCTGGTGGAAGTAAAGAAAATATTGAAATCTTACTTATGGCAACATAACGGGCTGATGGTTTTTGTCCTTTAATATGATAATCTAGTTAAACAGCAAAATGTGTTCTAGGTCAAATTAATAACCTAATGCCAATGAGACAAAAATTGAAAATGTTTAACATTATCTGTTCAGATTCGCTAAAGCAAACAAGTCAAAAAACAAGTAAAATTTCATTCCTTTTTTTTTCATGAAAAATTATCATTTAATTTGACAATGGAGAGTATCGTTTAAGTTAATTGGTTATGACATATCTAACCATATCAGTGACAGACGGATTTTTCCATGATAAACGAAATTTTTTTCCAAGCCGAGCGGAAACATTCGCAAAATTTAACGACAATCCCATTCCATCAAATTTAACGGAATTTTCATTTAATTTCTTTCCATACCGTAGTTCACAATCATTTAGATACTTAATCCCACATTTAACACTATTAATCCTACACCGAGAAAAATAAATAGCATATTTAGCAATAAATCCTGGAATACTGAACCTATACGTTCTTTGTATGTGTATCACTTATAATTTTTGGAAATGTTTTCTATACACATTGTATAGTATTATAAACAAATGTTTATAGAACTGTATGCATTACATATACTTAGTTTTTCCATAAATTATTACAGTTACACCTACAGAGTACATATAGGTTGAATACCCCAGAATTTATTGATAAATATATTATTTCATTTTTCTCAGTGTACGATTTTGGGATAAACAAAATTGTATAATAGCCAAAGTACACGACCAATGTCTGCCGACGAAACCGCTGTTACGGACATTGACTCTTGCTTAAAAGGTAAATAATTCCTAAATGGCATCGACTCGTCGGGGCAATGGCGATTGTCAATTAACGATAAAGAATGCGGTATGAGATGGGATCCGCGGTGCGCGCGGGTCTCGAAACTTATCGAAACTTAGCGGTCGATTGCCGGCAACGTCGCTCGGCCGAAGGAAGTTGTAGGTCAGAGGTTCATTGTGTCTTCTTCCGGATGGGATTCTTGCCGGTCCTCTTCTCGCGCGCCGCGGAGTAGGAGAAGGAAGACGAAGCGAAGAAGCGAAGAAGCTCTGTCCGTATAACGGCTTCCTGCACCAGGTGCCGCTTCCTCGTTCCCAAGAATCACGAGCGTATACGTATGTAACCCACGTGTACGTCACGTATATAACGAGCCAACGAGCCAACGAGCCAACGAGCCAACCTCGCGGCTCGCGGTACCCGTACCCTCGTCTCCTCTGCCCTCGCGCAGGGTACCGTTGTCCTTCACCAACTTCGGTTCACCAGGTTACACCGCCAACGGCCACGACCGGCAAAAAGCAGTCGTGCTTCTTGTCTAATCACGCCGCGGCCTCTCCTTCTCTGCTCCAATTCGAGCCGTCTTCGACCTTTCGGCTTAGATTGCGAGCGGCTAAAAAAGCACCAGCCGAGAAAGAAGCCGCGGAGAAAAAAAAACAACGGACAAAGCAGCTTTTATATTTTCGAGAACGATTCGCGATGATGCGCGGTCAATCGGGCATGGGGGGGGGGGTGCAAAACGCGGGCAGATAAAAACTTGGGTTCATTTCAGTTTTTTTCTTTTTTTTTTAGGTCACTCTAACAGCGTGAGAAACAAATGATAGCTTTCGGGTCTGCGTGACTTCTGTACTAAATTCATTTTAAGCAACCCTGTAGGAAATTGCTAGTGGATCTATGGATCCGATTTTGGTCCGGTACTCTTAGCCAGATTCTGGTAAATATATATGGGCCTTTATTGGTTTGAACTTGGTTATGAAGAAAAATAGAAGTGAAACAGATGTAAAACATGTCAGGAAAAATATCAAGGCCAAAGTTGATCCAGATTTGGACCGGTACTAGTGATTTAATTTTCTGCATTGTTCCAATGCAAGACCAACGTTGGATGATTATTAGCAGTGCATACAACTGGTATGTTATACGATATAGTTATACGGTACTGGTCCAGTGTTATGACGGAAAATTAAAAATATTTATTAGTGAAAATATTGAATATGATAATCATAAATGGAATTATTTGTATCTGTGAATTAAAGAAGATATAATATTTATAATACAAATATTTACTTTTCTAATGTATCCTTAATCTGTAGACAAAATGGCATTTTATGATAGTTCTAGTTCCTCAGTTTATGTCATTAATGATTTAATTTGAGATCCAATTTATTTAAGTTCTCAAAATGGAAATACTGCAAACTCAAACAAAAGTAGTACTGTACTCTGACATCATCTGCTATATTTCGTTCAATTTCTTTTTTTTTTTTTTTTTCGTGTGTAAATGTTTTACTTTCACTGAGATAACATGTAGTAATGTTCACTTGTCGGAAACATAGCTTCATTTATTAATTAATCGCCTACGTAATTGATACAAATAACAAAGGTACTTAGCATACAATAAGTTATTCATATATTGAATACAATGATATAGTCATTACCGTCGTTTTTACATGACACAGACACATTTTTAACATTCATCCAATTATTAAAATTTTAATTAAAAACAATAAAGTTTGTACAATGCATATTTGAAATATGTCTGCAAGCTGAATTTATATTCTCGTTTAAATTATAAACCTTTCTTCGACATCATAAATAAACACTTTCATATTTTTAATTATATATTTAAAATTTCAAAATTTATAACTTTAACAATTATATTAATTAAGTATATTTCAACAAAGATATTTTTCAAAGAATTTACAGACCAAATTCTCCTAAAATACTACTGCGAGTAGTAAAAATGTTTCGCGCCATAAAAAAACAGTTATTAAACGACAATAAAAGGAACTGGAATCTTTCTTACAAGCGAACAATTATCGTTTCATAGATCTCAAATAGCACCCAGAAGAATAAATTCATCTGTACCAATAATACACCGAGCCATAATATTGAAGGCACATTTTTTGCCCGCATATTACGTTACGCCATTTACGTTTCAATTACACGTTTTTGTTGTTGATTTTAATAGAAGTATAGTTTTCGCGCTGTCGCGTTTACTACTCGGTTTTAACGGAATGTTTTTTTCGATCGCGGAAAGAACGTCGACTGGAATTGGATTCAGTGCTCCTTTTTTTTCCCCCCTTTCCTTCTTTTTTACATTTTTATTTCGCGCAGCTCGTTATTCGACGAATATTGATGTACAGTCGGAGATGATACGCGACGGATTATCAATCATGTTCCAACGTAAGAATGATACGCCAAAGTTTGCAAATATTTCAAAACTCGTATTTTTGTCGACGGTCAAAATTTCACCAATACTTCATCGGTCGCTCAACCTTTCCGACGCTCAAAACAATGCAAATCTAATAAGTGTACGATCAATTTACTTTGCCCAGTAGGAAATGTTCTACAGCCTCAGTAGTACTGGTACAATACTGTTACCAAAGTTACCAATACTGGTAAATTTATTTCCCGAAAGAGTAACTAAATCGTACCAGTAATTGAGTGATAACACTGGACCAGTACCATATAACTAACATACCAGTTAATTAAATTATAACTAAATATACCCCACCAGTAATCAGCCAATTTTTTTAATTCCCCATTACTGGTCCAAGTCTAGATCAATTTGACCCTTGATATTTTACCTGACGTATCTTACATCCGGTTATATTCTTGATAACTTGATAACCAAGTTCGATCCGGTACAGACCCGTATCTATTTAGGCTAACTAGTACTGTACCAGAATTGAGCCCGTAGATATACTCTGGCAATTTTCTACAAGGAACAGTACAATACCAGGAACAGTACTCACACACTCCTGAGCACAAAATCCGCCAATATTTTCAGCATAATTGACTCATTAAAAATATTACATAAATAGTTACAACGGTACACATGTGTTTGCCTCGTAAATTCTGAACCGCGTCAGATTTGTCTGACACGTCGTTAATCAAACTATCTCCTTTTTTTTACCCTTTTTTTTCTTTCTTTCTTTCTTTTCGTTCAATAAGAACAATATGCATTTTTATTGACTTTCAACTTTCGAATATAACGCACTGGATTGATAACGCGCGATATTCGCGTATCTTAGTGTCGGCGCGAGCATTAACTTATTAAGTTGGATGGCCGGTTGGAGGCGGACACTAACTGAAGAACAATACTAATCAAGGACACGCATATAATTTGAAACAGATACTGCTATCGCCGCGTGCATTAACTGGTTTCGTAACTCAACGGCAACGTTTTATTGTTTCGCCTTATTTATATCGTCGCCTTTAACGTTCATCCACCTAGGTATTAGAATTGTTCGCGTCTTGTTTCCTGGTGCACCAAGTAGCGGTACACCGGCGCCCATTTTCCTCCCTCCTTTACCTCTCCTTTTTCCTTCTCTTCTTTTCTTTCGTATTTTTTCTTCCTTTTTTTTCTTCTTCTTCCTTTCCTTTTTCTTTTCATCGCCGCGGTTTGAATATTGAAGATAACCCATTGGAACGCATTATGTAGCAAAAATGGTATTGAGCATGGATGATTAGATTGCGTTATGTTCTCGTTGCGTTCGGGTGTTCGATACAGCGGCGAAAATTTAACGAACCAGAACTTAGTGCCTCGTATCATATCAGCGCCTTTAATCAAAGTCGTTATTTGGAATTTATGGTGTCGAATGCGTTACGAAACTAACGAACACTGCGGTTACTGAATTGAGACAAATTTTACGAATGCTGTTTACACTTCAAACCATTTTGTTCGCGTTAAATTATTTTAGTGCGCGCCATTAGATAATTAATTAGTTTAACTGCGATTTCACGGTTTTGCGCGCCTTTTCTTTTATTTACCGGCCAAAGGCTGCGCGATTGGGCCGTTGAGTCCGAGCTAAGTAGCGGGCAATTAATTATGCCGATAAAATATCACTTTAGAAACTCATTTTGTAATTAATTGTTCGCGGATCGTGTTTCTTGCCGTTTCCGAATATTTTGGTGTTGTAAATCGGGTTGCAATGATCGTGCTGGTTTCGCGGAGAGTTACTGTGCGAATTTCAAATTGAATTGTTGCGATAATAAATTGTGACTGATCCGCTGCTTTTTGTTTTGTCCTTTTTTTTTTTTTGGTTCTGAACTGTATTAAGTTTCCCACCACGCATCGGCGCAAGTGGCATTGATGGATCTACCAATAAGGTACTCATAATGCCATAAAAACTGTCCCTACAAACAGCACGCTGCCCGACCGAGCACATGTGTTCCGTAAGAAAGGATTTTCGTCATACTCCCGTTCACTGAATCGAATTATTACCCTGCTTTCTTCGGTTCCCCAAATGAAAGGATTTGATAAATTAATGCTATTTTCGCATTTTGTTTTCGATACGCAATCTTGAGTCGGAATTACTTACGAACGACTGTATCAATGCATTATTAATTTTAATTTATATGCGATTTACATTAATTTTTAGAATGTAATTAAAAAAAGTCTCTTATCAGGTAAGATATTAAATTTAAAATTATTAACTTTTCCGCGTTTTCATATTTTTTCCAACTTGGTTACTTTCCCAGTGTACGACTTTACAAAGCTGTTGCACGAATTAAAAGTATTAAATAATTATCAAGTCGTCAATTAATGCAAATGTTATACGCGTTATTGTGAAATACTATTTTTTACTTCAATGATTATCAGACGGCATATGCAACCAATAACAATGTTAACTATGTTCGGAATTATTTTGAATTTCACGTTCTAAAAGTGTTGTGCTTGCCGAACAGGTCAATTATGGTTCATTTTTTCTAATGATTAATGTATATTAGGAAGATTATTAATACTACCAGCAGAATTTCTGGTACAAATACACTTACAGAAATTTCTGTTAAATTCAACTCAGTCAACTGGTTATATTCAACCTCAGTTAGAATATCTAATTGTTTCAAGCAAGATAATTTTAAAAATGCTCGAGTCTTAGTTATAGGATTTGATTTATTGCGTGGATTAATTAAACAATATTTTACTGATTTAATCTGATAATCGTAGATAGGGTCAAAAACTATTGAAGTATTTACACTGAGAATAATATGACAGTAAAAGTTACTGTTTTTTAAAAGCAAAGGAACTAGTTTCCTTTTAAAAAACAGTATTTTTTTCTGTAATATTTTTCTCGGTGTAGTGATCAAATTAGAATATATATAATCTTATATATCATAATTTATAACTACTTTTCTCTCTCAAAAATAACCAATTAGCTTTGTAAACTTTGCACGAAAGGATGAATTTCCACTGAGATCTCCCTCAGTATGCAATATATTATTATAAATCTTCCACGTAATCAAATATATAATATTCCTTTACGCCAATCATTTCTTTCCCCGATAACATTTTGTAGGAATGTTTTTTTTTTTATTTAATTAGGCTAATTTATTTAAATAAAACAGCACTTTTAACTTTATATAAATGTATATTATATTCAACTCAAAATAAGTATAATTTCAGTATACAATGAATTCAACAAGACTTTGTTTTCCGGCGACGCGACTGAGACTACAACTACTACTAATCACTGATTTCGTCATTATTAAATACCTAATGTATTGTCAATATTTTCATGCGTGCTCATTATCATCAAAATTAAATACTACAATTTTAATTTATTTACCATTCTCCGCTCAAAATGGCACATCAGACACAAATGAAAAATAGCCGCCCTACTAAAAGTCTGGCCGAGCGATTAATTTCGCGCGAATACAACGCGAAGGAAGGATCGCCGCGTGCCAAAAGTACTGCAAAAGTCAAAACGCGGCCGGCTGAAAATATCGGGCAAACACATTTGGCCGTCTCGCGAAACGATAGACGGGGAGATAAAAAAATGTCGCGAGTCAGTGGATGACGATTGTCTGGGTCGCCTCTCATCGGGGCATTTCCTTTTGCCGATCTTTACTTTGGCGCGCGCGTCCCTTATGTTGCGCCGTAGCTGTTGTGCTTGCATAATGGCCCGTGTAATCAGCGGCGAGTGACTACTGTGATCCAAACGCGCGAGATCTCTCTCCGTCGCTTTATCTCAGTCGCCCCAACGAGCCGGCCCGAAAAGCCCTTTCCTTTCATCGAGTCAAAGAGAGCGCGCGCCACAATGGAGCCCGGGATACGTCATTGTTCGTGACGGCCATAAAGCGTAAGCAAAGTAACGCGCCGCGCTCTCTCTCCCTCTCGCCCGCGCCTACCGCTCGCCGACCGTCTCCGTCGCTCGTAAACCGACATTACTCTAATGTCGGGCTGCACCCCATCGCCCGACGAGATCTCATCACTTAGAGTGGCTGACGTTGCATGCGAGCGCGCCTACTGGCCTTTCCGCGAGCATCTATGAGGATCTTTATGTCGCCCGTTATGTCGACGTTAGGTTCCGCCGCAAAAGCGTTAATACGTGCGCGCATATGTACACCCCTTGCGTGCCCTTCGCCAGCGCCGCACCCTCGTCCCCGTCGCCCAACTTTCCTTCCATCTCGCGCGCGCCTTTCTCAGCTTCAATGCCAAATTCGACGGGCTTTTTGCGCGACTCTTTCGGCCTTCCATTTTCTTTTTATGATTTCGGAGAGATTTTGGACACTATTGGAAGTTTCGGAGATCAAGTGGTGTAATGGGGGAAGAAATTAGTAAATTTAACCAGGTCCGTGTAGTCAGTTGTCGCGATAATCGTCAATTACTTCGGGCTAATTAATCATAAATTATCCGCACTCAGAGAAAAATATAGTGCTAGTACTAAAAGTACTTTAGTTTGTTTTTTCGACAAGTATAGTATACCTCAGTTAATGTATCTAGGAGGAAAAGTTATATGACCCGGGTAAAAAAAATTATGATTGATTTTTGATCTAAAACTGATCAGCAAAATGAGACCATTTCTGATCATACTTTAATCATGATCAAGTCATGGTTAAGTCACGATCACATCATGATCTGATCAT
>JABFPN010004574.1:0-14859 GCA_022817305.1 Leptoteleia sp. ZL-2020
TATATGCGAATTTTCGCATATATGCGAACATTTTTCAGTTATTTAGAAAATTCTTGCGGTGTCTGAAAAAGTCTGCAACTGTCTGAGAAGATATCAAAATTGAGACTGCTGACTTTTGCAGACATTTGTAGACTGTTTGGAGAAACTTTTTCAGACATTTGCGGACTTGATTGCAGACTTTTGCGGACTTTTGCAGACAATAAATTTCCACAAGGGTATTTAAAACGTTCATAACCAAGAAACACGTCTCAAGACGTTTAATATTTAATTTTGATCTGATTATTAAATGTTTTTAATTTGTCACTGGATTCACATCGATGTGGTTTTAAGCAGACCTTCGTTAAATTTTAATTAGATTTTGCTGTGACTTTTATCTAACTTTGATCTGATTTTGATCGAATTTTGATCGGATTTTGATTTGACTTTGATTTGACTTTGATTTGACTTTGATTTGATCTAGAAACGTAATTCCACTCCAGAACGACGGAACACAGTGGAACAGTGGAACACAGCAGAAAATTCAAGGACGATGGAACATATTGGACTAGCAGTATCGCCCTTCTTCTTTTGACTTATTAAAATTTATATTCCTGTCTCGCTAACGCAATGCTGCCAGTCAATGTTGGAAAAAGGATATTGGACACACCTTAAAAACACCAGAAAGTGGAAAATTGGCATATGAGTTGTAAGAGGGCACTATTATTAGTAGAAAAATATTGTGCCCAGATTCATGCAAGCAGTTGGCGATCTGTTTGTATTACAGATTAAATAGACGTGTTTAAATGAATGAATTTATAAGTAACGAGGAGCTCGCATACTTATAATAAAAGGCTGCCAGTGTAAATATTCGATTGTAAAGCATCTTCATTTATTTGTCTTGAATTCTGGAGAAGAACAAAAAGCGCAAAACAGGGCAACACTAAGCCGACTCGCGATGGCAGAGAAAGCCATGATGAAGGTACGTATCAAAGAAGCATTTTGCTTCCTTCTATTACAAGTTGTTTATCTTCGCGTCAATGCTTGTGTCATGTACAAGTCGATTAACTTATGCACCATTGTTCGCAGCAAATTGCCGAGCAAAAGTTGAAGGCGTTTTCTATCGGCACAATGGGAAAACGGCCGCTCAGTAAAAAAGAGTTGGAGGAACAACGTAAAAAGGAGCAGGAGCAAGCTGCAGCTCAGGTCAATTATTTACTTTTTTTTTCTTATCTTTCTGTTTTACCGTTGTCTTGAAATTTATCTCACCTCGTGTATTTTATTGATTGTTTTTGACGATTTTTGATGTTTTAAAGTCATCTTCATTTTTATTTGTCATAACGTATAGTAAATGTTAAATTTCTTCTTTAATATGTTATTGCAAATATATATATTTTCTTTTATTTTCTAAATTTCAATTAGTTTCTTTATTTATAAATATAATCTTGTCAAATTAATCATCAAGCTATTATCGATCTTAATATTCTATAATAATACTAATTACTTGCATATTTGTTATTTTTTGCAAAAAAGGGTTTGTTTATTTTGTAAGCAAAAATATTCTTCATTTTTTACATAATTTTTGTTAAATCTTGACGTTGATTTCTTATTGGAATTTCCAACCATTAAAACATAATTTCTTTGTTACTTTATTACAATTTACCTTGTGATAGTTTTAGATGTCAAAAAAGGTATTAAAATAAATAATCATCTTTGAAATACGTTTTAGCAAACAATACAGGTATTTTTAAAATAAAGAAAAAAGGATATATAAAAGGTGATCATTTTTAACATTATTTTATCATTTTTTCAAAAACAGGCCTTTGAAGAATTTGTCGCAACATTCCAAGAGGCGCCAAATAAGTCAACTAGTAAAGTTTGGGTCAAGGCTGGAACATATGATGCTGGAAAAAGACGTAATTTTCATTTTAGAATTTTTTTGCTTGTAATTAAATACTTGGATGAATTTCATTCTTAAATCCTATAATTTTTTTTATTTAATAGAGGAAGATACGAGAGAGAAGGGTAAATTATATAAACCACAGTCAAAAATATCAGAATTGGTTGATAGTTGGTCGTCGCAAGAACAAGCACAAGAATATGTCAGAATGCTTAGTTCTAATGAAAAGAAAATGGATAGGTTTGGTAAAAAGAAAAAAGAAGGTGAGAAAAAGAAGAGCAATTTAGAGCTGTTCAAAGAGGAACTCAAAATGATACAGGAAGAGCGCGAGGAAAGGCATAAATACAAAGGGGCTGTCAAAACTGTTATGACAACGTCTCAAGCTGAAGATCCTATGTTAGCTGCATTAAAATGTGTAGAAGGTAAAGTTTTATTTACATATTTTAAAATATTGTAACTAACGTAGATTATAATTATTAATAATGTGACTGTGTAAGCAAACTATAATTAATTTTTTTTTATAAATTTAAATATTGCAAAAATTAAGTTTTTCTTAATATTAAGTACATTATATTTTGAAGAATAATAGTAAGTTGTAAGTCTTTTTTTAACTCTAACGCTAATTTAAAATAAAATGTTGTTCCATTCTAATTTCAAATTTGTTAATACCTCTATGAAATCAATTAGATAACAGAGCTAAATTTCTTATCAAACTGAGCAAGTATTAGGAATTTTAATTTCTTTTAGATGTTATGAAGTACAACATTTTTATACATAACTATAAATAAATTAGTCTCTTTAAATATACATCATAATATCAGATGAAATATTAATTGATAGTTTTAAATTCTTTGTATCATTAACGTGTATTATACTATATATTGAAAAGATTAAAAAAAAATTACTGAGAATGTTAATAAACGTGATGCACACTTATCTAAACTGTCATTTTTATATTAATATTCGTTCTATTTTCAAAAACATTGTATAGATGTATGAAAGTATGGTAATTCTAGAGCACCTTTTTGTAGTTCAGTAAAAAATGTCAGTCAATAGAAAAACTAAATAATTGATTAATATTAAATCTTTATCAGGTGTACCTCCAAATCATCCATTTGTTCACCCAGATCCTTCATACATGAGTTCTGTAAATACCTTTATAGATGATCCTCGTGTTTTAGATATGTTACATGAGGGTAAACCATGATCCTTTCTTAAAACTGTGTATTCCTTTAGCCCTATAATGGTTTAAATAAATTGAATTCAAAACTAATAACACATTTTTAAATTAAAATAAAGCAATATAATATAATTATAACTATATATTTTTTCTATCATCTAGTATTTAATTATAATTTTAAAAATACAAATTACTCATTTCATTATTCAGAATATAAATTATTCATTTGTCTCCATTAAAGGGTTAAACTGAAAGGTCAATTGCAAGAACTCTAAGGATAAATGATTTGTATTCATTTTATTTAAATCTATTTTACTTAAGTATTTTTTTTTACTTTTTCAATACTTTTATTCCCTGATTTCTTGTAATTTTCCTAACCTGTGTTTTTCCACTTTGTGCTCTATACACTTAATATGTAATGTTTGAAACTTATAAATGTGTATTAATTATTATTAAAAATAAATAAATATTCTATACACTATTTTTCAGATGGATCGTTCGACAATGGTGATCCAAATACAACTAATTTATACCTAGGAAATCTCAATCCTAAAGTAATTATAAACAAAATCACTTTTCTATAATATTTTCTTTCGAGTTTAATTTTCTTAATTAAACAAATATTTATACATTTAACCAACAGATTACAGAGCAACAACTTATGGAGATATTTGGTAAATATGGTCCTTTGGCTAGTATTAAAATCATGTGGCCTCGCAGCGATGAAGAGAAAGCACGCCAAAGAAACTGTGGTTTTGTTGCTTTTATGAGTCGCAGAGATGGCGAGCGAGCATTGAAAAATTTAAATGGTAATAAAAGAATATAGTATTTGATCGCAATACTGTTGATTAATTATGTATTTTGCAATAACTTGAAATTAAAAACTATGAAAATTAAATTTTAGGACGCGATATAATGCAATATGAGATGAAATTAGGATGGGGCAAAAGTGTTCCAATACCTCCTCACCCAATATACATACCACCGGCATTAATGGAAATTACACAACCGCCGCCTCCATCTGGATTACCTTTCAATGCGCAGCCACACCGACGAGACAGGCACAAGGTATTTCTAATAGACCCATCGAGATGCGGTAATAAAAAAGCGCTCGGTCACATTTTAACCACGTTTATTTCGTTATTGGTCAACTTTACCCTCACGTCTATACTCACGATTACCTGCGTTCTTACATGCAATTTTTATGAAACCGTCAACATTGCCGTTATTAATAAATACATGCAAAGTACTGTAAAAAAGATATTCGTTTGTAAACCAAACGCTCCAATTGATAAGAAGCACATGAATAAAGTTGTTCGTCAAAAAATACATTAGATTCGCAAACCTTTAAACGATTCGCAACATCTCTTATTCTTTTTTCTCTCTTTTTTTTACCATTTTTTTCTCTCTTACATTTGCGTCAGGATCGAAATTGAGTCGAAACCCTTTCCATCCTGACCAAAACATTCTTCAACTCTATTTTTATAAATGATACTTATTGAATTAAATGATACAAATATTATTAAGTTATTGAACAATGGAATCATGTAATCATGTTTTTGGAACATAATCTCAGATACCACGTTTACGCAACCTGCAGAATGCGGACCTCCAGGAAAAGGAAAACTTTGAAAAGGTAAAGTCAATCGATTCTGTCAGACCATTCTTTATATTAAAATACAAGATGAAAAAAAAATATATATATATATATAAAAAGAAACATTAATGGAAGAAAATGCTAATAAATTTTGGAAAGAGAACTCTGAACGGAAATTGAATGAATTGTCATTACTGATCAATTACCGATAGTTAAATTAGTTTAACATTGAGTAATTGATCAATGTTTAGTAAGGTGGTATTCTGGTAAGTTGTAGATAAAATCATTTTTTAAAATGATGATACGAAAGAATTGTTCGGTCAATTATCGATTTAAAATTACGATAAATAATCGAGATATATAATCTGTTCATTGAATTCATAATACGACTCTAATTTACGATTAAACATTGTTGTATTCATTCGTTGGCCTCGCCTCGTTCTTATTGGCAATGCTTTATGACGTTTTGGCTGGATTATTTGATGCCCGATTCACCCAACTGATCAGATTTTGCAGAATGCAGTTGTCAAAGTGGTTATTCCTACAGAAAGGTATTATATTTAATCTTGTTTTATACTAAAAACTGCTATTGTAAGTGTGCAGTTGTTTGGTGCTTTTCACATTCAGTTATACAGATATATAAAACAAACATTGTTACAAAGACCTTTCCCGTTGGCGTTGGATTTGTATTAAATTGAATTTGCCGTTATAGGAACTTAGTCATGTTGATACATAGAATGGTGGAATTTGTTATTCGTGAAGGTCCAATGTTTGAAGCTATGATCATGAATAGAGAATTGAACAATCCAATGTTTAGGTAAACTATTTATTATAATTTCTTCTTTTTAAAACATTTGTAAATGTCTCTCTATTTAATTTTGTTGTATACAATATATACACGATAATTACATCTATTAATTTAACTTTAGATTTTTATTTGAGAATTATTCACCGGCTCATACTTATTATCGATGGAAGTTGTATTCCGTTTTACAAGGTGATTGCCAAAAAGAATGGCGCACAGAAGATTTTAGAATGTTTAAAGGTGGAAGTATTTGGAGGCCACCTCCAATTAATCCATGGACTCAAGGGATGCCCGAGGAATTGATTGAAAATGAAGAAAGACACGAACCACGTCGTGGAAGTTTGTCAAATTCGTAAGTAATTTTGCTAGTAAATGTGTATTTATCACAAGTACTTTATTTAAATAAAATATACATTTTAAATTTTTATTATATGTTTTATTATAAATTTATAAATACAGCCAGAGAGATCGTTTAGAAGATTTATTAAGAAACATAACACCTGAACGTATAAAAGTCGCAGATGCAATGGTATTTTGCATTGAACATGCTGAAGCAGCAGAAGAAATATGTGATTGTATTTCGGAATCTTTATCAATACTTCAGACTCCTGTCAATAAGAAAATTGCACGCCTTTATCTGATCTCAGATATACTTCACAATTGTGGTGTTAAAGTTACAAATGCCACTATTTATAGAAAAGCGTAAGACTGTTTAATAACGTTATAAATCTCTTTTGTCAAAAAATTAATACTTAGCATACATAATTTTATAATTTATCAAGTTTATTTATAACATGTTTATAATTTATCAAATTTTAAATGCAAAGAAATTGAAATTTATATTGATTTTGTGAATCGAGTAAGTTCGAATTTAAAATTAAACTTTCTTATGCAGTTTTGAATCAAGGTTATTGGACATTTTTAATGAAGTACATCAAGCTTACAAACAATTTGATAGCCGATTAAAAGCAGAAGGATTTAAAGTTCGTGTAATGAGAATGTTCAGAGCGTGGGAAGATTGGGCAGTTTATCCCAGAGAATTTCTCGTTAAATTACAAAATGCCTTTCTCGGTTTGGTGTCGGTAAAATCTTGTTTTAACTTTTAAAAATTAAAAAAATAAACATACTTTGCTGCAATATAATGAGCTTTACTACTATTGTTGTATGTTAAATTGTATTAATTTAATACATATAGGAAGAACAGGATGTCGAAAATGAAGAAGATATTGATGGCGCACCTTTATCAGATGTTGATGGAGAAAATACTGAAGATTTAGATGGCGTTCCTTTGGATGGGGCAGCTTTACTTAAAGGCGCTATGAAACTTGGAATTACGCCTCCGGCTGTTCCTGCCTATGACGATATTGACGGCATACCCAGTATGACTTTTGTTTATTTTATTTGCTTTAAAAATTTTACTCGACTCGGAAATAAATATTTTTAGGTATGTGGTCCCTCGCCTTTGGTTTAGGACACCAACTTAAATCCTCATATTTTATCGTTGAATAATATACATCTTTTCATCAGTTACAGCAATTATTTCATCAATCAATTAATACTTTTAATAAAAATTATAGTCACTAATAAAACTTTATTTAATTATTAATCAATATGAAAATAAAATTGTAGTGGATGACGATATTGATGGTATTCCAATGGAGGAAGAGGATAGCATCAATTCAAAGAATAAGGATGATGATAAAAAAATGACAATACCTGCTGGTTTTGTGCCATCTAGATGGGAAACTGTTGACCCTGATCAGGTAAAATTTTGCTCACTAATTATAAGAATTTTGTTATATTATGAAGGTTTTGCAATTAATTAATACACCAAAGATTAATGCCTATGGTGATGAGAATAATAATGGTATTAATCATTTTTATATTTATAGGTTGAAGCGCAAGCTATGACTACCAGTAAGTGGGAAGAACTAGGTCAAAATGATGATTCTAACTCTCAAGATGCAAGCATGGATTCAAGGTTTGAATTATTTTAAATTATAATTTAACATATTCGTATTTTGAGTATCTGATTGCTTATTAGAATTAAAGAAAGTAATACTTACGTATTTGATTTAAATATTTCTTTGAATATCAATATTCAATATTTTAGTTTAAAACGTTATTTATGGTAATATTTCAATAATTTACAGTAATAATAGCTTAAACAATATATTAATAAAACATAAAGTATTTGTTTTATAAATAATAGAAGTTCGGTTTACAGTAGTCGGGACTACAATGACGAAAGGCGAAACAGGTTGCGAGAAATCGAGGTGAAGACAATGCAGTATCAAGATGAGCTTGAAAGTGGTAGAAGGAGTCTTAAATCTGGCATGTCAATACAATCTCAAGTGGAACATTATAGAAAGAAATTGATCAAAAAGGTGATTTATTATTATATTATTTGGATTTGTTGATATTTTGTTCGAAGTAAAATAAAATAAAATAGTTTTTACATATAAACTAATAAATAAACTTGTTTAACAGTATGAAATGAAAGACTCAAAGAGTGATGATAGGGACGATGATCGACGTAGAGAAAAGAAACGTAGTGTAACACCGGATTCACCTGTGCACTACAGAGACAGAAGACGAAATTCACCTAGTCCACCTTCAAAAAGTAGCAGTAGTAGATACAGGTTGGTAATTCTAACTTTGCTTTTTTTTCTATATTATAGTATTATAAATATTTCACATTTTTCTCCCCATGCACTATATACAATGAATATATAGTGTCCAATATTATCGTATTAAATTATATTTTATTTGATTGCAGATCTCGCAGCAGATCGCCAAGGAATAAACGAAGATCTAGATCTCCTTATAAGAAGAGGGCACCAGTGACTCCATCACCTCCTCGAATTCGTCGCTCGCCATCACCAGTGTCTTCTAGATCGTCAAGGAGATCTCCCGACCGAACGGATAGAAAACGTCGAGCGAACAGGTCCCCATCTATGTCGCCACCCCCACCACCGCGGACCTCTTCCTCAAAACACAGCAGGGCCAGCAGTCCCATATCTCCGCCACGCAAGCACAGACACAAGCACAAATATTGAATGGAACATTTTTCCTTATTAAAAGAATAAGATGACTCATTTTTCAAAAAGGAAAAACAAGTTAATGTCCTACTCGATTTCCGCGTAACGATAATGCTTAACGTAATTGTAACAATACTCAACTCTTAATCACTTTTTTCCCCTTTTCAATTTTCAAATAACAATTTAACAATCCAAATAGATTTTGAAATGCAAAGTTCTACCGAAACCGGACACACTCGAGCGGGACATTTTGAAATTGAATATGTGCGCGTTGTCGTTATTGTATACAATTATTGTATATAGCTGTTACTTCGTTTAATTCTTGTAATTTAGTCGTAATTACAAATTTTCTTTGTACAAGTGAATATGAAAATTATGGCGAACGATTTAAACATTATGTATAAAAACTTATTTGATTACTACATTGATTCATAATTTACCGAGTTTTTATTCAATTTATAATACCTCGCATCATGCCTCACATTTATAAGAGAATAGTTATTTATACTATGTCTTAATTAATTTGAGCTTTTATATTTTATTTGCAAATAAGTTTTTTATTTATTTTGTCACTTGCGGATTGAAGCTAATAGTTTTGTATCATCGATTAAGCAACGCGTTGTTATAGTAACTTAACTATGTGCACGTTTCTTTTCAACGGATAATGATTTTTTTTGTAACAATTGTTATTTAAAATATGTCTAAACATAAGCTAGAAAAATCTGTTTCTGAAAGCCATCGAGAATATCTGGATCTTGATACAGACGAAGAAGAATTTGGAAAACAAGGTGTTTCATTATTATATGGCCGGATTTTGTAACATGATCAGAAATAAAGAATTTTTTTAATTAAAAAATCAGTGTCGAATAATCACATGAAATGTCATTTTTGAATAAATGTCACTAGATTTTAATATAAAAAAAAAATCATTCTGTTTAAAAATATTTTTGTAGAAACTCCTGAACCGGAAGATGAAGCAATTCTCGAACCCGAAAAACCTTCGTTCACGACCGAAGAACTAGATACTTTAGTATGTATAACAAATAATTTTTGTCTGAAATTATTTCATATCCATATATTTATTTTTATCTACTTTCAGATTCAACAAGTAAAAGACTTAATTTCTCTTCCATTCATTAAAAGTAAAGACTGGAATAAGAAATGTATCAGAGTAATCCAGGAATACTTTTGCGAACCTGTAAACACGGTCTTAACAATTTTTTTCGAGCGAAACATTTTAAAAGCTGCCTTGCACTTTCCCATTAAAACCGACAACGGTTTAGTATATTTTTTGCGGTCTCCGTGGCAGATATATGACGTCAAAAATTTTTTATCCACTGTTATTTTTGGAAGCATAAATTCCAAAATAGAGAAAACCATTTTAAGCTGCATGGAGAATATTTTTGCCCCAACTGCATTTGATAGCGAAGACTGGCCTGAGAGTATCCTTTCTCATTATTTATTTAATTGTACCTTTTAATAAAATATTAAAAATACAATACTTTTAAATAATTATCAATGAAATATTGTATTTTTTATATATGTTCCTAAATATATTAAACAGCTTCAATGTATGACATATTTGATAATTTGCATAGACTTATAATGTGTCTGACAGATATTGTTTATAGTCCAAAGGGAATTACTGTTTTGTATATACCAGCAAAGTGCAAAGAATTGGATTTTAGTAATGAAAATGATCAAATTAAAAACTTGGATGGGTCAATTCAAAAAATGGGAAGATTAGAAAGAATATCGCAAAAATGGATTGTTCAATTGCAGAATGCGATTCATGATTACTTTTATGTGAATGGAAAATACGAAAATTCTATACCCGACGAAGTTTATGTTTGGGTTCATAAATGTAAGCTTTCATTGAACAAAAAAATTATAACTTTTTCATATAGAATCAATATAATTTCTTTTAATTAATGTTTCGTTCATTATACGAGAGTCAATTATAAATAATCCATTCATTATTTATAGGTACAAATTTAAAGCAATTGTTGCAACAGTTATCCAACGAAAGTTTGATATTGATTTTAGAGAGACTGAAAGAAGAAAATGCTCCGAGCGCTAAACAAGTGGAAGGAATGAAAGAGCAAGTTGAAAAATCATTTAAGGACGCAAAATTAAATTTAAAATACATCAGCACTTTGTTAAAGAAGAGTAAACATTTGGAAAAACCGTCCGATGTGAAAATACATGCTTCTGACATATTCCACCATATAAAATATATATCAGATCAATCTACGTATTATAATTCAATGTATTATTATCAGATATTACTATGCATCTCAATCATTTACTATTTTAACATTTCCAAAAGATTTTTCGATTGTTTTTGAAACAAATTAATTTCTTGGGTATAAATTTAATTAACGTCTGTTGATAATTTGATTGTTAATGTGTTTTTAATTAATTTAGTCCGTTGTACCAAAAATACGGATGAAAAACAAATTGACAATCAAATTATTCACAAACTGGAATATAATTTTGTTTTCACAGAAATGGCATCGAAAAATTGTGTCGCACATTCAGCATGCAAGTGATAAAAATATGTCGAAATTACATTGATCTAAATACGATATTCGATAAAGGAACCACCGATGCCAAGGAAATGCTTGAAATTTGCATTGCATGTTGTCAGGATTATCGGGAAATTTATAATCAAGTGCGAGTACATTTTATTATATGATAAAAATAATTTTTTTCACTCGCACAACAGTTATCTTAATTGTCATCATATTTTAACAATAAGATATTTCGTGCTTAAATTGAAACTTTCAAACATTCCAGATTACAGAAGAGGAAAGTTTATGGACTACAATAAAAACAAACGTGTTTCAGTATGTTATTATATTTGAAGAAAGGTGTCAAGATATTGTTCATATTTGCAACACGATATGCGCTTTTACAAAGTACTTCAACTTTACATAATTTTTATTATTATTATTAAAAGTCATTCAATATTAAAAACGTTACTTAAGTCTTATATAAATTTACGTGTAAACTTATCACACAATTGATTAACAAGTTATTATTAATTTAATGTATTATGTAATTAAAATTATAATTTTTATTATTAAATTCTTCTTCTTTTAGAGGTGACAATGTTTGTCCATTGTCTAGTGGTCCAAAAGCTAAACATAATGAATTACGCTATCAGGAAATAAACTTATCCTTTTGTCAATTACTGCAAAAGATAAGCAGCAAGATGAAATTTGCCTTAGATGTGACGAGCGTTCGATGGTATCGGTGCATTAAACATTTCAAAAGCGAAACGAATAAACTGGAGCAGAAAATCGAACGCTTGGTGAATGAAGTTTTCCAAGAAGATGTGCATAATGCGAACGACTCGATCGACATGATTTATACCATGTTAGAATTCAAGAATACTTTGTCGCTGAAAAGAGTCTTGCTGCGTGCATGGCTGAAGGTAAAACTAAATGTTGAAGCAATAAATGATAATTTTCTTAAACTTATCAATTTTAATACGTTTCAGACATGGAAATTGTTCATCAATGAAATCAAGAAGGGAACGAAAATATCGAAGATAAAAATTGGCGATATTCCTTGTGACGCAGATCTTAAAAAGTACTCCGTTACGAAATTACATAATATGGTTGAATTGTGTGCAAAGATGTCCGCAGCGAACGTTCGTATGAATGATTATTGTGGCATTTCAATAGAAGAAGTGATCGATGCCCACAAAGTTACAAAAGAACGAAAGAAATGAAGAAGGATAGATTTGTGAGTAAAAAAATATCTTGTCCTTGGATAAAGGATCACAGGATTTCATAAAGGAAAAAGCTTTTATCGATTTTTGTTGTGATATTTCATATTTCCCTTATAATTTTTCTCTTGCAAACACTACAACTTTTACTCTTATGATATCCTGTAATCCTTTGTTCAGGGTCAACTACACGCAAAATGAGTTTCGTTTATAGAAAAGAGTGATTCATATATTTAAATAGATTTTATTTCCAAGCATTTTGCACAACACCGCTCTATTCATTGGCCTAACAATGAGTAGATAAAATATTACACTGATTTTGATGAGTCTCGCGACGAGACTTCATATATATATATATATATATATACATACATACATACATACATACATACATACATATATACATACATATATATACATATAGGTATATAAGTATATAATCTTGAGATTTACAATTAAAACCGAATCTATCGCAACAGCTGCCACGATTCTCTTAAATCAGGTGATAGTTCCTGTCATAGAAAGAACATTTCCGTCGAATCACGAGAAAAGCGATCGCTCGTTTAGTTGCTATTAAATGACAAAAGTAAATTTCCACACGACAGTTAGAATTGCAATTAGAATGCTCGCGAAATGTACTTTATCGTGATTCCATGGATCGGTCACCCTACTAATATGACTAGGTTAGTAAAATCTAGTTCCATGCAGTACGGCTCAAAATTATAAGACAATAAGTAATGTAAAAAGCGAATATAAAAGAAGAATGTAACGGTCAGTTTTCTGTTTGGATGCAACTTGGTTCGCAAAACCTTTCAACGCGCGGCAACGACCGCTTTGGCAGTAATTGATTCGATTATTAAATATGCAATTTGGTTGTTCTTCAATGACGTTTCGACGCTGTCACAACGAGCTTTGTTTTCATTGTCCTTTTCACTTTTTTTTTTTTTTTTTTTTGTAAGGAATTTACGGTCAAACGATCATTTATAATGTACGCATATTATGAAATAGTGTAAATAGAAATTTCCTTGACGATAACGTAAAGTGCGTTAGGGAATTATGTACACAAGTTTTGCGACAGTATTTTAATTTTGAATTACCTTTAGCGCACTTTGCATCTCGTCAACATTTGGACGCTTCCACTGTACGCCTAAAAATTCGGACATTGCGACGCTTAAAATTACAATTTAAAAGCTAAGCACGTAATTCGAAATGTGATTGTGTACAAAGCATTCGGTCTTTTTAAAAGCTCAATGAATTCGACCTTTCCATTTTCAGTGTGTACTCGTATTCCCGCGACCATTCGGTGACAATTCTTTCTTTACTCTTTAAAGTGATTTTTCGTTCACAATGGAATCTTCGCCGTTTCATATTATTTATTTCATTTGATCAATAATTGATCAGAACAAACGAATGTTGAGTAAAATGAATTTAAATCTTCAAAAGATTACTCACGATAAAAAAAGATTATAATATACATATACATATATATATATATTTATATGATTGAAATACAATTTATTATTCCTAAAAGATTTACATGAGATCTCGAGATATATGAGAAAAATCACTTTAATCTTTTATCTTGCGTATGTCTTCGTTTAAATAAATAAGTCTGCCACTGGACAAAGTGATTCTCACAAAGATTATATCTTTTTTTTTTTAGAGCGAGGAACCAACATTGACAGTGATGTATAGTAAAATATTTCTTGTCGATTCTTCTTAAAATACAATTTCATATTGTTTTATTTGTTAATTGTTTTTTTATATATACTTTTATTCTTACGTAGATAAAACGAAATATTAATTTGAATCTGTTCGAAATTTGATATGAACATGCAAACGCCATTATTATTCTTTTTATTTGTAAATTTTATTTTGTACTTGTGAATTGATGAAATGAATTTTTATTTTACTTTAATATTAATTACACTTTATTTATAATGTCATTGTGCTTTCTCAGAAATTGTGTGTATATATTTTAAATTCAGACATAACATGTATAGTGTATATCGTCATCACAGTGTCTCTATTATAAACGTCGAGTAAAGTCGAACCAAAGTGATTACGTTAATTTAATTCAGTATAATAACTCGAAGAACGTACGCGTGCAAAAATGAAATACCGCTCTTTATATTTAAAAGGATTGAGTTAAAAGAAATTTCCGTCTTCGATTTTTCTCAACGAAATTTCTTTACACCAATTTATCGCCCTGAAACTCTACATAAAAAAAGAAAAAAAAAACAACTTACATTTTTTTTAATTTCTGTATTCTTTTATATTATTTTGACAAATAATTTGTTATTAGAATAATGAAATATCTTAACCTTAAGATACATTGTTCTAACATATTTTAACAACGAAAACAGTTTTATAGAAAAAGCACCAAGGATATTTAGCGAAAACGCATATAAAATTAAAAAAGATATTGTCGAATATTCACGATTTCGTTTAAGGGACCATTCTGGTGTTAGAGGCCAAAAATAGCACAATGTTTCATTTTTTTTTTTTTTACTTTGTAAGTATATATATTTAATTAAATTGTTTTATATCTTTTTTATTAGTTCCTTAAGAAGTAGAAAACATTTTTTTTACAATATTTTTCTACATATAATATATAATATCCT
>JABFPN010004575.1:0-14857 GCA_022817305.1 Leptoteleia sp. ZL-2020
TCGGGGCAAAGTTCGGCGCCAAACTCCCGCTCTAGTAAAAACTTTACTTCGGAGGAAAAAAGACGAGGCAAGACGAAAGAGAGAGCGAAAAAAGCGAAAACAGAAGGACGGCAGGAAGGAGGATGGGTGGGTATGGGAAGTGTGGGGGGGGGGGGGGGGGGAAGGCGGCGGCAACTAAACGACTGCGCGATCTTCCAAAGTGAGCCGGGAAAAAGATTTCCGGAATCACGCCAACGGCTTTGGCTTAACGCGAGTAAGAAGATGCTCGGCAAAAGTAGATCGCCTCGGCAAACTTTAATTCCATTAATATTTTCCCCCTCTAATAGATCAATAGTTCACGAAATGCGGATTCCCCAATGCGGAAACCTTTCGACCTTGTTATGGGAGTTCGGTAATTGCTGAATCACTCGATGGACTTTCTTCTTGTTTGTTCGCGAAAAACGTTTATTTTCATTATAAGCTCACTCCGTTCAGGTTAAATTATTATTATTATTATTATTATTATTATTATTATTATTATTATTATTATTATTATTCAAGCTGAATAATATGTAGATATATACCTACAGATGTAATATAGAGCTATACCTATAGTTGGTAGATAGAGGTACAGGTATAGATGGGACATAGATGTATACCTACAGATGGGATATAGAGGTATACTTATAGATGGGATATAGAGGTATACCTATAAATTGTACAAATTCACAACGCGAGCAATATCAAAATGGAATAAACGTATAAAACAATTCCCGTTCTTTTAGCGGAAAGAGAAATGATTTGAAATATGACACGTCTTCCGGAATCAGTTACAATATCGTATTCCACCTTTTGCCAGCCCCTTTGTCCCGCGGGAATTGCCGCGCACGTACCCGCTGTCTAAAACAAATTGTTTCGCGCGCGACAAAGTAACGTACCGACGTAAATATTTTTTTGTCTTCTTTTTCCTTTTCCTTTTTCTTTTTCTTTTCTTTCTTTTTTCAACGAAACGCCGCGACCCTCGGCGTTCCGCGACTGACCCTAATATGCATAAAATTGCGCTTAACATAAGAATGCTTTTCGCCGCATTCGAGGGCCTTAAATCAAAACTCAAAACAGGCTGTAATTCAAAGTCTGACGTATGTGTGTAATTTTTCTCATATTTAATATGTCCCCTTGAGCCCGATTTTAGCCACCTTTAAATGTCCAATCTTGAATTATGCTCCTTTCCAAGGTCGAACTTTGTAATGATGCAAATTGAAAAAGAAATCCTATAATTAAAATGTCGCTTTCAATTAAATTTACTTTTTATTTTCACTGTCCATCTTTCGTGCCTTTTTCAAGTTCAATTCATCGATTGCAGTTGATTTGTTAATGTAAAAGAATAAATAATACCAATATATTTAATTGCTGGCCTCATGAGAAAACATAAAATAAGCAAATATAAATATTCACAATAACAAATGAGATTGCAATTAATTTTCATTTTTGTATTATAAATTATTGCTATTGTTAATAAATTTAATTGTTTCAAAGTGGGATTGACAAGAGTCATGATTTTAATCAGAAAAGCATTTGATTGAAATGATTGCTATCCTAATGAAAAGTAAACTGTAGTTTGTTTTTCTCAGTGCAATCATTCGTTAATATTGTCAGACTCCTTCTCAAGTAACGAAAGGAATTCAATAGGAAGAATTGAAATTGATTTTTGGCACGAAACAGTGTGTCAAGTCGCGACGTCCACTTGAATTCTGATTGTAACCCTGGAGCAACCTTAGTGAATGTTGATAAATAATAGTTTAAGGTGTCGAAACAGATTTGCGCGCTCGGACGTTGCGGTTGTGTTGGTAAATGGATGGGCGAGTGAATGGATGAGCGTACGCGTAGGTGCCAAGCGACGAAAAGGTACAGGCCGAGGCACGGATGACAGGGAGCAAGATGCGGCGGCCACGCACGCCAGATCACCTCATTACCCACCTCACTCCCCGACGACGTCGTTATGCAACCATGCTCCGGCGCTTCTCCCATTCAACACAATGCATATCGAGCCACACAATTCCCGCTCGTTTATTTCCTTCGACAACAAAAATCACTCGTTTCAATTTCAGTCAACCCGCGATTTATCACGGAAATGTTTCGTGTACGGCTATTGATAAGTGTCAACATTGTTTTCCCACTCTCGCAAATTTCCCAACAATCATTCGGTGATTATATGATGTACGATTCATTTTCCGAAACACCTTTTATCCGAATCGTAGGTATATTCAGAAAAATGTTATTGTTGGTTTTTAAGACAACTATTAGCAGGGCAATTTCGCCGCACGAATATTCGCTTCCATCGACATGATCGACCGATTAATTCGATCGCTTAATTGCTTCCCGGACTTCGAAGCTCTCTACCTTTCTTTTTCGCGTGCCCCTGACAATGAATCGTGTACGACAATTCATCGGCAAATGTCACCAAACGAGCTCTTAAAGTCGCGCGCGACATTGGCCGTTATTGTTCGCCGCGTAATTGATGGTAATTGGGTAATTATGTGTCGTAATTGTAAATCCTGCAGGTCAGCAATTGGAATTTTGTGGACGAAGCCGGCCAAGACCCCGCGAGTCAAACGAGCCACTAGTCGAAAGTTTCGTCGTGCAAGGTCCTCGGCGCGACGAAATATATGGGATTTTCAGTCGACCTGCAGCGTTTGTTGTGACATATATATATATATATAACTGTCGCGCATGAAAAAAATACAAATAAATTGAAAAGTAGAATTAATCATCATGGCAACTCCTGCCAGAAAGTTGTAAATGTTTAGAAAATTGCTTTTTTTTTCTTATATAGGAAATTTCGATAGATTTATGTTCATTGACTTGAAATACAAATATTGGCATAAAACTGGTATTGCACCCTTGACACCACTACACTTGTTTTCTGAATGGTTTTGAGATAAATAAACATGAATGCCGCATGTCTTTATAAGTCAAACATAAAATATACATCATTTGTAGCACTTGTAACACAACTAAATTTTCCACATAATTATTTCAAATTCAACAGCCACTAAACAAGAAAATTTATAAAACTTTTCCATTCAGAGAACGTTATTAAAACTTTTGCAAAACTTTTAAAATCAAATTCGATTTAAACAGTGTCAGTGTCGAAATTATTATTAATTATTAATTATTAATATTATTATTATTATTATTATTATTATTATTATTATTATTATTATTTCCACTCGTTGACACGCGTTTCAATGTATTTGAAATTGTAATGTACAATTCATAGACGTTTGCAAAATGTTATTCCACCACTTTTCGTAATTGCACTTTTATCTGATAATAATTTAACGGGCGTAATTACAGGAAATTTGTCTGTTTTCGCCATCAGTCGACGATAAAATATTACGTCAGATAAACATCGCGGATGAGTTTTTGATCTTTAACTTGTTCTCGGTAGGAAATTCATTTTTCAGTCCGATATGAGAAATGGACATGCATAGTTGAAAGCAATGACACTCGGCCTGAAGAATAATGTCAACGTCAAGTCGACCGAGAAAAGAATGAAAGAAGAAATTATGTATCAATGGCATCTCAAGGATGCAACGAAAGCAACATTTGTATACAAGTTTTTTGTTTCCACCTTCATCCTTTGAAATTTATGTTTAACCATTTTTCTTTAAATTTTTGTCCAGTAATAATGTTGAACACGAAATGGTGGAATTTAATTTTGATTTAGTAGAACTGAAACATATGCACTGAGAGAAATATACTCAAAATATATATATATATATATATATACGATTATAGTAATATATATGTTTTCTTAGCAGCTGTTTATAATCCCAATATATAAGGCAATGGTTGTAAAAAGTGCCTACCACTGATGGGACAACTAAAATGACATTTGACAAGTATCTTATATGTATATATAAGAAATGAGCTGCAATCTAGACACTAACAGTGTGGAATATCTTGACAATGTTTAACCATTTGGCCGCGAGTCACTTTTATTGACCGAGTCTTTTCGCAGGCATTTCAGGTTTAATTGTGCATTATACCGACTAATACAATAAAGTTATCGTTTTCAATGATATTCAAGTTATTCTCGAGTAATAAAACAAACTTGAAATTAGATTATTATGTAGACAAAGAACCTTTGTTAAGGTTAAGAACCTTTGCCACCTCTGACATAAGATTAGCAGCATCAAGTTGGCCGCGAGTTTGAAAGGAGGAATTTTTATGGAAGGCTGGGATAATGACGGAGATGCGCGCGCATTAAATGTTGCTTGGCCTGGGCTAAAAGCAAAACAAACGATACGCGTGTAATTCAAAAGGCGAAGCGGCTTCGGATACAGCACCAGCACGCCAAGCGAAAATCGCGCAAAGCTTCTCAGTCCATTTATAAAGGGGAATTGGCAACTCCGCCCCGGCGCAAAAAGCCCCGGCGAAACCATTTTCTGGCTACCTTTCTTCGCGTCCCCCTTTGTCCCTTTTCAACTGTTCGCAGTTTATCGTCGTTTCATGCCATGCCGTGACATCTGAATCTCTTTGCTCGGATTTGAAATTTCATTCGCAAATGTATACAAGACAACTATTTGAGCTTGCGAGCCGCCTACAAAAAGCACGGCAAAAAGTCACGTCGCGGCCACTGCCTTGTAATTTCCAACCGAACCAATTGTTTCCCCGCGATTGTGCCGCCGCCGCCGCCGCCGAGCTATATACTTTTGAACAGCCAATTTTACCCTTCGTTCCCTTTCTCCAAGTGTTTTAACCGCCCTTTAAATATACTTTACTTGAGCGCCACCGTTCATTCAATACATTCAAAGACAAACAATCCCTCTCTTCTCTTCTTCCACTTTTCTCTCCTTTTCTTTCCCTTTTTATACTTTTAATAAAAGCAAACTTGAATTCTCAAGTTTTTCCAATTAAAAAAGCGTAAACACATGTTGTTTCTCAACATGCGAATAGACAAATGAACAAACCCAAAACAATAACAATGCCTGTTATTCTAGAACAAAAACAACAACAACAACAACAACATTTCATTATTGTTTTCATCTTTTTAACAGTCTTTTATGAATGTAAAAGCAAAAGATAGTAAAGTTTCTTGTTTGGTTTTGTTGCTGAAGAAAAAAATGGCAAAATTGTTTATTAATTGTATTCAATGAATGAGTAAGATTATTTTTATATTGTACTATTTTATGTACAATACTAATTTAACCGCCAAACTAGTAATTACTGCATTGCAATTTACCGTAGCACATAAAACTCCTATAAAGCCGTCTTATTGCTATAAAGTATGATAAAATTGTCATAAATTCCTGCAAAATGCGAATCGAATTTTTCTCCTTTCAAGACCGCTCCGCATCTACGCAGTTATGTCTGGCTTAATCAAACCGTTACTACTGAAGGCTTCGATCAACGCGACGCTTTGTCCGTAATATTTATCATTATCATTCGTCGAAAGCAAACGACCTTCACAACGATCCTCATCTATAAAATATATATGTATACTATTACGTACCTATTGTATTTGTCCTTCTTCGGGGCAAAGAGAAACAGATGAAAATGAAGAAGAAAAAACAAGAAACTCTCGTCGAATCATAAATGCGGTAATCTTTTGTATTTCGAAAAATTCCACCGTCACGATTTATAAATTGCAAAAGCAAAGTCCGCGAGAGACGGAAAAGCTACAAGTAATAATTGTTCGCTTAACGAGACAAGTGAAAGAAAAATGAACTTTTCCTCCCGTCGTCATTCGAGCGTTTCTCAAAATGATGGCATTAGCGTACGCGGGAAATTTACGCTTCCCCGTAAATGGACCTTCGATTCAGCGAAGGAAATTCGCTTTGCGACCAAATGAAATCACCTTCAATGGGAATAATTTCAATGTAGTTTTGTCATTTTGCGCCACCGCAATCGACAATTGTTGAAAACTAATTGTTTGCGCATCGGATTCTCGTCTCATTTATTAAAAGAGTATTAATAATTAAAAGAAGAAAAAAGCAAGTAGAAATAAACAAAACGTGCACAATGAACTGACGCATTCGACATAGAATAAAGTATTAAAAATGAAATCCGAATCTTGGGCGATAAATTTGCAAATTTGAATATTTAAATGAAATATGCGCGTGGAATGTATTTGAAAGGAGATAAAATTACATGCGTGATATAGAATGCAATATTTCTGGCTTTAATCAAAAATATCTCTATTTATAAGATAACTTTGTATTGAATATAAAGTGCAAACAATATTCTCCAAAGTACTCCGAGACCTCGGTATTACACAGCCATTCACATCCTTCGCCTATATTTCAACCTTTATCATTATTCAAAGTAATCTATGCAAAATTTCGTGGACCGAGATAGAATTCCACGACGTCATTTCAACGTGACTTCTCATAGGGTCTTTTAAACAAGGCAGAGAATGATTTACCATATTTCATCTTTGATTAATGATCCCCGTCAATTATCCCTGAAATTGCTCTTAATTTCGATATCTACATGCATTACTTTATCGCACGTGTATCTAGGAAGCGTAGTTACATTAAAGTGCAACTAAAGTTCACCGTTAAAAAATAACCATCCTCGCCCAATTTCAATGTAAAAAGTCACTTAATTGAAGAATGAAACGGTTTTAAAACTGAGCATGTAAAAAAGTAGTCTTTATAATTATCTGCCGCGTCAAATTTATGACATAGAGATAATAATATTGTTTGTTTACGTCCAAAGGACGTACAAATGGATGTAATTGTGAAACAAAATAGCAAAAGTTTGTATTTTTACAACGTTTCAGCTTTCGACAATAAAATATTCCTGTTTTTAACTTTCTTACAATGGAAATTACTCTTCTTTAAAAGGAAAATTTCCCTTTTCAAGCATAAACATAACATTGAACATTAAGTAACATTTAAGTAGTAATAATAATGTGTAATATTTAATATTGTGTGCAAGTAATATTTTCTGTGGGGCCGTACTTTCAAACAAACGTTGATATTGTTGTGTCTTGTGTGTATGTGTATGTGTGCGTGTCTCTTCGCATGTTGACTTGATGATTTCTGTTCAAGTTTTTAATTTCAACAACGTTTTAATCCTCAATTCCACACACTTATTTTTCTCAGTGCAAAATCAACAATCGTCGATTATAAATCAACCCACTATCGATAATTATATAATGGAGAATACAGACTCAACTAAATAATGGCAACAATTTCGGCCGCAATCGTTAGCCACTTTATTGATCCAATTATTACTAATTGCTAAAAACGTTAAACACGCTTGAACTTTAAGGCGAAATAAAATGCGCCTGATTTAAGGAAATGATAGCCCGAGCCGGGACTTTTCATCACTTTCACCGGGCGAGGGCAAGAGGGGGAGGGGTGGGAGCCGCGTGAAAATGTATCGAGCGAGGGGCGATCCATTCGTGCGAGTACATTGCGGAGTGCATTGTCGAGTGGCGGCGGTTGATTGATGCGCGCGCACGCAAGAGACGATAAAAAGGAGGTATATTTGCAAAAGCCTCGAGCGGGCCCCCCCGTCCTTCGTGATTCGCACCTGAATGCACAATGAACCGTCCACCGAAACGCAACACGTATTTATCGCATCTCGTAAAGCCGCAAAAGATGTTGCAAGCGCGCGCCAGCCCAGACAGCCGTGGATCGATGTTGAGGCAGTAAATTAGATCAGGTGAAAAGGATTACCCAACTTGTACATAAGTACATCTTCAGATTGCGCTGCAACGAGTGTTTCTATTCCTTCGAATTTCTAACGAATGTGTTAATTCTTGCATGAATATGAATTCGCAGCCGCAAGTAGGGTCCCGCCGGTGAATGTGCGCGCGCCTCTAGTGCACATACCACCATCTGCTATTATGTGTCTAATTTTCCATCCGCGCGCGCGTTCTCCTATTCATATCTCCACAGTGGGAGATTTTTTTTATTACTAAATTAATGAAAATCTCCCATTTTTTTTTTTTTATTAAAACTGAAAATAGTGTCCCTCTTTTCCCTCTTTTCCCCCTTGCACCTTCAAGTCTCTTAGTCTAGAACTTTTTGGGGGAAAATAGATCCCTATTTATTGAGAATCCAATCCCACCCTTTATCGTCCACTTTTCAACCCTTTACTCTATGAAGAAAATGTACGTACCATCATTTTATTTCAGTTGTTAAAGTATGCTTTTCCTTAATCCATACGTGGTCGATATATGGCAATAATTGATGTAACATTTTAGCCACATATGCTTTCAACAATTTCCTTATATAGAAAACAATTATTGCCATACATCAGACCATATGTTTCATTTTTACTTGCTAATTGGAGATCATTAAATTATGGGTTATTAATTACACTTTTACAAATTAATTTTAATAATTAATTATGAGCGGGAAGTTCATTTGTATAAGCGTCCTATGAAAACACCAAGTCTCGAGATGTGCGACCTTTCTATATACCTCATCGAGAATTTCAGATCAATATTTTGATAACTTACTGTTTATACGACATTTATCAGCCAAAATAACCATCCAAGGGTATATGATGTACGTATTTACCGAAAATACACATTATTTTTCACAACAATTTTTTTATACAACAAATAATAAATATCCAATATTTTTTCTTTTTTTTATTTCCAATTTAAATTATAGATTTATAACCTAGCAAAAATGAAATGTATATGATCCATATGTGTAAAATAACTATATTTCATTATTTATTAATAAACAACAATTAACTTTTCCATACACATAATAAATATATATAGTAAAATTTTAATATTTCTCGGTTTGGAGGATTTATTTAATATTTATTCTTGACCCTGATTCGCGGAATGCCCGTGACATCAGCCAAATAATATTCTTCGCAAGTTGCGGAACGCCTTATGAATACTTAAAGTTTAATTTCATTTAGATTAATGTACAAATGTAACGGCAACGTGCCGTTTTGTCGATAAAATTCATTTGACAATTAAACACCAGGTTACAAATGAAATTAAGTTCTTTGTATTCTATTGTGCCGGATAACAAATAGTAACAAACAGATGAGCGAAAAAAAACACTCGAATCCAGACAATGAACGCGCTTGTAATATACCACCCGTTTGTGTGCCTCTCAGACAACAACCCTATCAAACAGCTATTGTTTGAATTACGCATTAGATTGCCTAATCCCTGTCTGTAATTTGTTTTGCGCAACACCGAATTCAATTTCAATTTCAACGCTTTTCGTCAACAAAAATTAATGCAAATAAAATTATTACACTGAAAACAACAACAAGCGAAGCCGTTTGTACAATATAGAAAAAATTACCGTGTCAGCACAGTAAAAATTCTGGTAAAACACACAAAAGTATGGAAAATACAGGTAATTTGTACTATGCTGGCATGGTAAAGTTTCCAATATTGTGCAAACGGCTTCGCTTTAAGGTTTGAGCACAGTAATTCTTAACGTTTTCTGTTTTTTTTTTTTTTTTTTTTTTTTTCCAGTGCAACGCAATTTTCGGCAATTATTCATAATAATTTCCATTTAAGCCAACTAAAAAGGAAAAAAAGAAAATAAAATAAGACCAAATTTTAACTATTAACATTTTTTTCTTCGGCCGAGTACTTGAGAACAGTTTGCGGTGCAACTTATTATATTTTTTTTTTTTTCGTGATTAGAAAGGTGACAGAAAATGGGGAAAGAATTGAGAAATAAGATTCGAAATTTAAAGTTAATAATTAAACTTTTAAAATCTGCTTTTCAATTGATTAAGTGACTTTAGCTAATGCAAAAAAGTAAGTTACGTAACACTGGGAATTGTATAAAAATAAATTTCAATCCATTTGTGCAAGTACGAGTAAGTAACGTAGCGCGCAATTGTTCATCTTATTTTGAAGCGAGACGCGAAATCATGCACACCTTTCATTGGTCTTACTGGAAAGTACATTTACCTTACTGGAATACCTTAGTCTGTTCGTGACGGAAAAAATCCAAAAGAAACGGTCGAAACCGATTTATTACGAAAGATTATTTTCTTTTCTCCGCTAATTAACAATAAAAAGTAGTGCTCTTAATCAATTTAATTAGGCCTATAGCCTCGTAAAAAAATTCATTGCGATTAAACATTTGTAAACATTTGTTTCACTATTTGGGTATTCATATAAAACTGCTTCCCCTATTATCGTGCATTATTTCTACGGGACTGACGGATAAAATGTTGTCGAAATACAAAACACAAACAAACGTTTCGTTTAAATGCACAAAGGGTAACTTGAAAGCAAAACAAAAACAAAAACAACAACAAGACACTGCTGTTGTTTTTGTTACGCTAATTTGCCCTATCACGCGCGTTGACAAACAATTTTTGTTTGCCTCCTTAATTTCAAAACATATTTTATTCTTCGGTCCAATATTATTTCTGCACTATTCCTGCTTATTATAGCTTATGAATCAAAGCTTATCAGAATTATCGAAACTAACGATGATAAAGAGATGTATTAATTTTTTATAAAACTCTCCTTCACAGTGCACACAAGCGGCGGAATTTAATTTTTATCACATTATGCATTCTACTTTGTTGAATGATTAAAAACATTTATTTGCATTTTTTAAAAACTTTGCGTCTGAAAAAGGGTTTTTTTTATTTTGCTGTCCCGCATTAAAACAATATAAATTATTATATCAACGATCAGAAAAGTGCAGCGGGATATAAATAAACTTGAACCATCGAGTTTGTTAGAAACTCGGGGGAAAAAATCCAATTAAATTTAATTATATTCATGAAGCAAACAAGGGAGCTGAAATAAATTTGCCGGTAACGCGCAAAGAGTTGGTTTTGGCGTATTTTGTATTTATGAAAAAAGCATTTAAAAGCGCGGCCTGAAAATATCGACGTTTGACGTTTCAACTTAATATGCTTACGTATTTCAACCCAAATGCGAATCTAATAATCTGCTTGCAAGTTGAGAGGTAAACGAATTTTTATATGCGTTTCCTTGCACCAAATGCATTTATCTGCCAACTGGTTATGGAATAACGTTTACTTTTAACTGTTGGACGAGTAATGAGATCAGAAAAGAATTCCTCCTTTTCAGTTAAAGAGGAGTGGATTTCCCAAAGTAGAAATGAATCGGCGATAAAACGATTCATTTATAATAAGAATCGTTTAACGAACGCGACCTATATATTTTTGATCAATTTCAAAGGGTGACATTTAAATGAATACTTGTGTCAAATGTTAAAGTAAATGGTGTCATATCAAAAGAGATATCACCTCTTAAATAAATATATCGAAACTTTACAAAGAACCAACGATCGCACACCGGTACTGCACCGATGCACACCGCCTATTCCGCCACGTGGGACAATTTTCAAGACGAAACAAACAAACAAACAAACAAACAAACAAATGCAAGCCAATGTGTCATCCGGGCGATCAATGGGCGCAAACGCGACGATATCAGGGGCGACGGGGCATCCAACGATCTCTCTAAGCCGATCGTTATCAGTGGCTGGCCGGCCGGCGCACGCTAAGGTGGAAAGACGCTCGCTCGACGAACGCATCGCCTCCCCGCCCGCCCTGCGGCACTCTCTTCTCTTCGCCATCGCTAGAAAGCGATCTCGCTCGCCCAATGTTTATTTTCCCCGGGCCGGCGCGCACCGTCACTTTTAACTGGGTCCCCTTATTGATATTCGCGTTACCCAAGTGCTCGCGATTCCGAAATCGGCCGAGTCATGACGCGCGCGAGCGCGCGAGCGCGCCTCTCTTTTCTGCTTTTGCTTTGTTTTTTTTTTTCTTTTTTCTTCTTTTACCCGAAGATGCGTTTTACGCTGGCTCTTTCCAGCCCCGATGAACACGGGGATTACGGAGCGTTTCGGCGTGGGTAACACACTCCGGACCCAGAGGAAGAAACCTTGCCCGTCGTTGGCGTTTTCGTCGTTTGTCCCGTGCCCAAGACGACAGTTGCAACTTTGATACAACAGGTCAACTTTGACCCATCGATTTCGATACTGTTTTATTCGCCTACCATGGGAGAATCCAATTATTATTGACGGCGCTCTGGATGGAACTGAAGCTGCCCGCTACTGCCAGTCCCGATTTGCATACGGCCTTATCGTCTTCGGCAGACTTTTCGCGTTAGATTCCGAGCGTCAGTTATTAAAGCGCGCCCGGTTCTTTTCAGCGAATAATCGAAGGCTTTCGACGAGTCAACTTTAATTGACGAAGGCACATTTCTTCCTCCCTCCCCCCCCCCCACTCCCACTCTTTTTTCTGTTCAATTCAATTCACCGTAATTACGCGTAACTTAATATGATTTGCCGCGGTAAATAACGAAGAATTAATTCAATTACCGTTCGGGCATAAATTTAATGTTATTACCCCGTTGTTATAAATAATACATTAAAATGAGGGACAGTTAAAATATTTGCCGTTGCATTTCCCTTCGTTCATCGGCAACGATAAATATTTATCTTAAATTTAGATATGTGCAAAATTGTTTAAAAATGACGCTCAATAACCGATGTTCATTTGTTGACACATGCGTGCACATATTTTGATATGAATGACGCGATGAAATGAAAGTAAATTTATTACACGCGGGCTTATCAAGGGGAGCCATGATTGAACATTATTTTTGTTGAAACGCAAAATTTCCGCTTCGTTATGGACGCTTTATTTGCATTTCGTTGAATATCTTGATATATAAATATGTACTTTTATGCCCATAAGTACGTATATAGGGATAACCAAACACACGTGGTAATGAAGCGCATCTCTGAAACTTATATTTCTACCAACAATTTACTCCGGGGACTGAATATAATTAGATCGAGTTAGATGAGATCTGGACTTGATCCCTTGTCATCGACTTGATTATCACGTTAGATTCAATTCAGTTTCGTTCGACCACTTTTGCCGTTCGCGATAAACCACGTTCAAGGCAGCCAGAATTTCAAAACATTATAGCAACATGTTTACGGCAATTCAATTGTCCCCCTGTATATAAATATTTCAGCGAGAAGTAATTTACAAAGTTGCGCCGGTATCGCCCCCACTAAAATCTTAACGAACGCATCTCGCACCTAAAATAAATATTACCGCGTTGTTCGGTGATTACCGTGGCGGTAGTGAAATTCCATTTCTTCATACATCTAATGGTAGCTCAAATTGACTATTACTTCTCCAATACTTATCCTTTCAACTCTCCGACTTACATTAAAAGTCTGAAAATCCAAACTTTGAGGAGGCTTAAAAAAAAGGAAGCGAAGGAGAGTCGAACTTGAGTTATCAGATAGTCAATATTTGTGCGAAGGGTAATTTGGCTTGGATTTGTTCAATATAAAAATGATGGGTCCGCGTAGAAAGTAAAATGCACTTTAACGCAAATAAAAAGAAGAAAAAAAAAACTTGCGATAAAGAATTAAAATCTTACCCGAGTTACAATTAGTTTGTGCAAAAACTTCAAGTTAACTTGAAACTTAAACTTCTTACAGTTAGCTTTCATTCAATTTGTCAAAATATTTGTTAAAACAATTAAAATGAGCACTGAAGTAGAGAATGTAACGATAAAATAACTGTCCACTTGTTTCTATTAGCTTTACAAATAAGCTTTAGTTGTACAATTTATTTGAATTTCTCGTCGAAGACAAAGGACGTAACGGAAGACCGAAAGTGCACGGAATTGAAAGCATTATTGGACAAAGATTCGAGTCAAACCTAACGACAGATTGCACTTATATTAGGTGCAACTCAACGAGCAATTTGTCAATGTTTTATTAAAAACAGGCGGATAATTACCCTATGGGAAATTGCCAGAGTTGACCTACGGGACCGATTCTGCCCAAGTACTGTTAGCCAGACTTTGGTAAAGAGATAGGGCCAGGTACTGGTTTGAGCTTTGTTATCAACAAGAACAGAACATAACCAGATGTAAGACATGCCAGGCAAAATATCAACGCCATAGTTGATCCAGACTTGAACCAGTACAGGTGATTTAAAAAAATTGTTCAATGCAAGAGCAACGTTGGATGATTACTGGTAGGGTATAGCTATACAACTGGTACGTTTAGTTATAGGCTACTGGCCCAGTGTTATCACTCCATTACTGGCACGATTCCGTCACTGTACTGGTAAACAAATTTACCAGTACTGGTAACTCTGGTAACAGTACTGTACCAGTACTGGACCAGTAGAACATTTCCTACTGGGTTGCAAATATATTTGCACTGCGCAATAGTACTTGTTTAGCATTGAACATAATTTTTGGTCGTGTATATTAGATAAATGTAAATCAATCGCGGCCGCTAATAACGATTATGGCACTGTTGACTTTCGTTACGATATGTCAATATTAACCGGCGATATATAACGCTGGCATGATAACTAATTTGTCATTGATCTTCATTGGAGCCATGTAAAATGTATTGTGTCTGCCGCGGGTCGGATTAATATCACATTACGCAGTGGCAGTCATTTAATAATAGGTCCGAACTACACATGTTTTTTTTTTCTTTCTTTTTTTTTTTAATAGCACTCCGGGTAATCGTTGTAATGCGCAATGGCCAGGCGGCAAGCCGTACCAGCGTGAGTAATAATCAAATTATTTATCACAATGTTGTGCCGTCGCAAATTGCCTGTTATAATAAATATAGTTTACTCTATTCCATGCGTGCAATCACCGTGATACAAAGTTCAATTTCAAAGCACTGACTTGGAAGAATAGAACCGACAGTTTCAATTATTTAGGCGAAACAAGTGGAACAAGGAGCAGTCGGCGATTAGTTAAATATTGATTGTTTTTGCATCAATAATAAATTACGGCTACGAGACAGAGAGAGAGAGAGAGAGAGAGAGAGAGAGAGAGAGAGAGAGAGAGAGAGAGAGAGAGAGAGAGAGAGAGCATGAG
>JABFPN010004576.1:0-14856 GCA_022817305.1 Leptoteleia sp. ZL-2020
TTTTTTTTTTTTTTTTTTTTTTTTGTACGTATCATGGTAACAGATGAGTGAAACAGTACTGCAACTCGAAGTGGATATATAGGACCGAAAGTTTTCTGGGTTATTTCGAGGGGTGAAGTTATCTATCCCCGATGCGCACGAATCTGAAATTCGAAGTTCCGGTGACGCGAACAGTTCCGGAGAAAAAGTCGAAGATACGACAGGCAGCCTTCTGTTCATTCTTCCCCTCGAGTTCGGCAAACTTGGAGAAAATTATCCGACACCAGAAGATATGCTCGCCTGACCGTAAAACGAAGACAGCGTTTCATTTCCTTTTGCTCGCGTCTGTTAAATAGTTCGGCTTCCTCCCGCATGATCTATTCCTCGACTCGAAACAGCGCAGTTTACGGCCGGCTTAAGAACTACAAAATTAATGGTCTTATCAATTTACCCGGCGTCATTAAATTACTCCGGCTAATAGACATCAGGAAATTATGTCCGAGGTATTTATTTGCCCTTAAAGTTGGATCGCGGCGAAAGGGGTAGGGGGGGGGGGCGCGGGGGCAATTTGTGTAATTCTCGAAACAAGCCGTTACTTTCTTAACGCTGAAACGATAAGACAATAGATTCGTAGCTCGCTTTAAAGGCACTCGTTTGTTCCGACGAGTCGCGCGGAACTTTATTGTCTCGTAACTCGGAGTCGCTTGTCTTACAGCGTTATAAAATTTGTACGAAGTCCCGTGCCCCCCGGTACCCCCCTCCCCCCCCCCCTGACTCTTACTCAAATCCACTCAATTTGGCTCGTTCTTAACGCCAATTTCCGCAAAGTCCCGCGAATCCTATGTTTACGCGAGGAACGAAAGAAGGAAGGAATCACTTTGACGAGCGATTCTTCCGATAATCGTTTTGTCACGATTATTCTAGAATGCTTAAGGTGATTCTTCGGTACGTATCAAAAGTGCCGTCCGGTACATAGGGTTAAGTGAACGCAATTAAACCAAAATTTGGCACGAGTGACACCTCCTGGATAGGTTATCAAACATTAGAATTGAGTTTATTAAAATTTGAAATTCCTTGGTTTCTAATATCTAATATTCCTTTTCTCTCCTTGTACCAAATTTTGGTGCAATTCTATTCACTGCTCCAGCCTGGGTGCTGGACGGTATTTTTGACACGTGTCACATTGAAGAATCACCTTAAGCGATTGAACGTGGGAGGATAATAAAGAAGCATTTTCGGGAGTGGTAAATCAAGTGTAAGGGAGTGAACAAGAATTTGAGAAGAGGCAAAATTAGAGGGTGGTGCTCGTACCCTCGGTTCATCAGAATCGAAAGGTTAGCGAATTCGTGGAACACGGTACAGCGAGTCGTGGATGGTGGTAACTAGCACATCCGGTATCATAGAAAGCTTGGCGTATCGAAGGCTGCGAGCAGTTGGGGCGCAATAGCGGGTACCAGCAGGAGAACGAGTGTTCATTTCATGGGCCGTCAAGTCGCGTTAGGTGCACAGCACAAGGTGTGATTTTTCCCAGCAAATTTTGTCTGTTTAATAGAGATCCTATATCTAGTTGAATAGTGACAACTCCACTCCCGATTTCAACCATCTGACGTTACTGCGAGCTTTTCTCTTTTTTGCCTTCTATTTTCCCCCTTTTTCCTTTTTTTTTCATCTTAAAACTGCAATCCGAAGATTGCAGTCCCACACACGATTGTGCATTACACTGGAACGCGGTTAGCGTTGCGCTATTCGAGGTAACTCTTGGGTCAAAAGTGTAACGATAATTGCGCGTTTCCGCAAATACTTATCAAACGTAAATGCCCGTGACGCGAACGGAGCAACGCATTCGCTCCTAAAAATGAAAAGTACAAGGCTCCTCCGTGTGGACATTTGAGGAAGGAAGACTTACCCGCCTGTATAGGACCACTTTACTTCGCGAACTCCACTTTCGTTCCTTCATTTTCACTTAGTTTTCTTGCCACTGCCAGCGCCGTGCACTCCAATGAAAAAGTACCTCCTGAAAAGTTGATGCTTTCTTCTTGTTAGCGAGCGCAATATTGAGACTTATCTAAAGTTTTCTTAATAATGATGATAATGGTAGAATTATTAATAATTTATTTTCATCGCCGCGGACGGGCGAAACGGGTAAAACATTTCGAAACTCGAATTGAAATGGTTCTTGTCGTTAATTAAAAAAGTTGTTTCGACATTCTTTTTTTTTTTAATATTATCATGCCGGTAACAAGTGTCAGGCTTAAATTTTAGATACGAAGGATGATATATGCGTGGCGAGGTGTCGGTGCGCATGTGTCATTTGTTTTGCAGCTCCCATATAGGTCAATGAAGATATTATTGGTGATGGGTGGGGGGGGGGATGGGAACGGCGGAGGGGGCGAGTCGGGGGAGAAGGCTGCTCGATACGATTAGGTATCAGATGGAGAATTTAATTTTCCCTTTCGCTGAATAATCGCGAATCAGTGATCTCATTTTCTCCGTGCGAAATACTCTTGCAGAAGTGTGTCGCGAGTACTCTTCGTTCTCTTATATCAAGTCGGGCTGGCAAACGAAAATGTAATGAGATCGACTGTGCGGGTACGCGACATTTTTAGAATAGTCATCCGCAGTGACGTTATTTTTCTTGATAAAAGCTTTTACATAGATAATGACGGATCGTATTTAACAAAGGGGAGCTCCGAAGATGTTGTCATTAAGGGCCACGTTGTCACGTTAAATTAAACTTATCCCTTTGCTTTGCTCCTTCAAAGATTATCACTAACAGCTTCGCGCTGTTGGATCTTAAGGAAACGACCGGGAAGGAATATATTGATTTTCATCTCGAAAACAGTTGTGGAAAATTACGTGAAACTCCGAAAAATCTTTGGACTCGTCTTTCTCTCGCGTTTAATATTAATCTGCGTTAATTATGACGTACATAATTACGTTTCAAATTCAAATGAGCGAACGGCTATCGTTTCATGAATCAACGTGCAAAGGATGAATGTGGAAAAATGAGTGGAAAAATTTGGTCTGGATTAAATCTGCACGGAGAGAAAAGATTAATAAAATTTACTGAAATTCTTAGTAAACTGGTTATATATTGGCAAAACTTGAAAAATTACTATCTTGAGTTAGTAAAACGTATCAATTTGTTGAAAATGATTCTTAGAAAGCTGACACTTTTTACTAACTTCGGATAGTTTCAGTTCTTGCAAGTATATGACCAGTTTACCAACAATGTCAGTAATTTTTATTAATCTTTTCTCTCCGTGTGAATTAAATCTGGATGAAGTCTGATTGTCAGTTTGGATACAATCTGAGCACTGTCTGGATACAGCATGGCAACTATATGGATAGAATCTAGTTTATCTAATGACTATCTAATCCAGTAGTCTACCTCCGGCCACCAGCTACCAACCCTATTATAGCACGCTCCCATATATATTTCATACGACAATTCTCTTGCGGACAACTTGTGCAAATTGTCATCAACGCCACCTACCGGAATACTGGAACAATGGTTGCCTGATCTAACCTTTATCCAGCTGAAGACTCTATCCATGTTGTTGCTGTATCCAGACTAACATCCAAACATCATCCAGATTTAATCAAGATTAAATTTCTCGGAAGGGGGAGGAAAGGGCAAAATCGGCGAGGAAAGTTAAGTGTTCGGTGCTTGATCGCGAACAATGACCCCCGAGTTTATTCCCGTCTCAGCGGGATTCACTTTTGGAAATCAGAATTTCGCGTCTTTCACCGCGCCTGGGATATTCTGACCCGCGCGTCTCGTGATTGCGCCCTAATTATTTCACGTGTATTCGAGGCCAATGTCGGTTACCGTTTGACGGTTACACAAAGCCATTGTTCTCGCAGAACCGCGCGCAGATACAGCCATAATTAACTGCTCCGCAATCAACTTCCACACTTCCTGTTCGTGTAATCATTAATGCTGAATTGTGGGCAGTACTTTTTTTTTTCCGCGGAACCAGTTAAAATTTGAATGCCAGTTTACGAACAATAGAAGTATTCAGCACATTTATGATAATTATGCTTTTCTTCGAAAACAAAATCAACAAATCGCTCGGCTTTTATCCGCGCGTACAATCGCGACAAAAAAGGGGGCGAAAAAAAAAATTCTCAAAAAATAAAGAAGCAAAGAAAACTGGAAAAAATCGCGCGGAGTATGAAAAATAATAATAATAGAAGGAGAATAAAAAAGGGAGAGAGAGAGGGAAGAGAAAGAGCCGCAATTGCGCGTAACTTTTACAATCAACGGATTTAATTTCACGTTTAAACATCGGACGTATTTTGCCGCGCTGATATGTTAACAATTCTTTTGTTTTTCGGCAACCTTTTATGGCGAAATTCGTTATTATATCGACTCGCGTAGATATGTAATCCGCAATATTGTTGCTGTAACGTGGATCGCAAATTACCCGCGCGAAATCAATAAAGCGACGCGGAACCAAGTTCCCCGGTATCTTTGTCTCCTTTGACAAAAGTATATCTCGCGTTATATATAAAAATTAATTCACGGACAATTCGCGAACTACTTGCCCCGTTATCTTTGCAAATAATAGACCTTTTTTTTGGTGCGCGCGCGATGCGAAATTCATTTTCACGTAAATAAGGCAAAATTGTATCTTACATATTTATGGCGTCATTTTGGCGTACACATATTGTCGACGGCGTCGAAGGGGGAAAAATATTTGCGCGGAAAAAAGCTGACGCGAAGGAAGGAGTGCAGTTAACGCGCGGCTTAAAGTACGGGCCACCTTCTACATTAGTCGTAGACGGTGCGAATACCAGGAAGGTCGCGTCTAATGCACGAAAAATGGTGGAATAGAGTAATATGGCCGGACGATACTCGGCGAAACCGATAGGAATTACGTAGGAAGTTGCTGCGACTGTGTTGATACGCCGCATCAAGTATTAAAAGTTGTGAAATGGTTGAAAAGAGGCGGAAGGATCGTGCCAAGTTCTGGAAAATTCGCCACCCCCCTCCCCGTCGACGCACCCGCCCCCTTTTTAGCTCTCGGCGACATTTTCACTCGTTCAACCCGGCACCGCCGCTTCCAAAATGGTAAATAAATCCGTGAAATCGCATTCTCCCATTGTCGGCGCTCTCCGCGAACAAACTTAAGGTCGTCGCGTGATTTGTCCCCTGCTAAATTTATGATCCGAATTTTCTTCGCATAAATTGAGATCCTCTCCGTGCGCGCTGAAAACGATCGGCGAAGCGCGCGAATAAATTATGGGCCGCGAGTCTCGCGAGCGTTCGCGATTCGGATAAATAATGCGCGACTCTTTTTCTAAGTGAAAAATATCGCGGGGGCATTAGCGGCGATAATCGCGACAAAGGGCTCGGGGCGGAAGGTGGGAGGGAAAAAAAAAATTTAATTTCGCCGCGTCCGGGTCCCATTGTTGAAAATTTACGAGACCCCTCGAGAGGTAATGTCCCGTGCTCAAAATTCCGTCATTCTTATAAAAATTGATAAACGGAATTTAATGCCGATGGGCCAAACAAGAAAACAGTACAGTCGGTCTTTATAACCGTGGATGGTGGAAGAGGGCCAGGGCAATCCTGTAAAGTTTCACATTTTATCGCTGTTGGGAAGATATTTAATTTTTGTTCTGGGAACGCCTTTACGACGATCGCCATCTTATCCGTCCCATTCTGGCTGGCCAGTTCAATCGGAAAAGGTCGCTCGCTTTTTCTTTCTTTCTTTTTTTTTTTTTTTTCTCATCTCCAACTTTACGATACAACTTTGAACCCGGCGAAACTCACTCCGCGCCGAATTATTAATCGCAATCGCCAAATTCCGTTATCGCGCTTTATTCGCTCTCTTCCATTAAATTGGGGGAGGGGACAAAAAAAAGGAGAATTGAATGCAATTCAATTTTCGCCAGGCGAAACAAAAGGGCGCCGTAAATCCAGTTTTCCCGTCTTAAATTCAACATTCGATAAACAAAATTATACGGGACGAGAGTTTACTTCTTTTCTCATTTGTACTGACCAATTTCGCGTTGGCGTGTGTCTTGTTCCCGTCCTCGAGAATACGTGTCGCAGTCAGCAATCTCGCCTTTGCGAAGGAAAAATCCATCCGGGCGCCATTTCTGAAAGACCCACTTGTTTATTCCATCGAAGGCGCCTCTTCTCTTTCCTTTACGATGGCTCTACTTGTACATCCTATCCCTGCCATCCACTCGAGAGTACCGTCCACCAATATACGCATTTCTCGTATTTGTCCGCCGCGACGACCGACCCGCTGCGCGCCCCCCTGGCCGGACCCGGTACTCCGCACAAAATATTCCGCAAACGAGCGTCCTTTGGTCATTATTTTCTTACGAATATCGAATAAACGAATACTCGTTATTCAAGACTCTTGCATATTCCTATAATAATGATTCTTATTTATTGCGTTCAATCTTTTGCAAAAATATCCTTCCTTAAATTCCAATCTTAAATTACGTTTACTTTGTACAATAGTAATAATAATATCTTAGAGTTATAAACATGACAATGGCATTTTATAAGATAAATCTTATTTCATCGTAATTCAGTGAGTTATCATTTTTGTTAATTTACTGGCAAAGTATATCTTTTCAATGAAATTTTAATTGTATTGTAATATGCATTAAAGTTGAATTTTTTTTCAACAAGAAATGTTATTAAAATGTTAACAATACATTTGTGCCTTATTCGTTGCAATTATATATTATATATTACTGTTGCATTCGGTTATAATGATTTCACTAAACCATTTTTATTACCTTAGAGAAACTATTTCATTATAAAAGTTAAGATTTTATCTTGAATTAATACGTATTATATTATATTTGTAATAATATGTAATAAAATTTTAGTATTTATAATGATTCAAGAAATTTCAAATAGTTTATGAAACCATCAAACTAATTAATCATTAAGTTTTTACGAATAAATAGAAGATTTAAAAACACAGTAGATCGAAATTTAAATTACAATTTAACTCAGTGACTAGTTTTATCCTTTTGTATTCATGTAATTTGATATAAATTTACAAGTATTCAACGTATATACACTGAGAGAAAAAAATATCAATTTTTAATAAAATGTTTATTAATTTGGCATTATACTTGCAGAATATCATTATCTGGAAAACTAAATGACTAAAATTTGTTAGATTAGTTTATTAAAAAGAGCGATTCTACGCAGTTTCGTACAATTTAACAATCTGTTTATTAAATTTTAGTAAACTGTTTAATAACTGGCTTATAAACGACATAGACAATAAATTAGCAACATTGAATAGCAACATCTAACGGACATAACATAAAATAGAAAGTTTGCCAGAAATCAGAATTCAGTTTATTAAAATTTGTAATCCCTGGTTTCTAACTTTTAATATTCTTTTCTCTTTCCTTAACTATAAATGCAACATTATGTGTTACAAAGTTATCAGATTATTATCGTTAACATTGTTTTTAATTTTGCTGTTTAAATACAAACTTCAATACAAATATATTTAAATACATTGAAACTTGATAATTCTTTTCTATAAAATATATGATAAATCTAAAATGTATAATAATAAAATTGAGAGTTATATTTCTGTTAATGTAACATTGTATAAAAGGATTTAATGCCTCGAACAGGAAGAAACTTGTTTCACTTCCCACAAACGGATATTGTTATCGCATTTAACGGCGCACATTATTTATGTCGCTGCGATATTTCGTGAAATTTGAAACATTTTGTAAGCGCACAATTTGAGCGAGCCGAGATATTTTAATTGAATCTCAAAAATTGGAGCTGCGACGCTCGAATTATAATAACTATAATAATAAAATACACGCTCAATTCTGTGTCCCGCGCGGGTCCGCTTTCGTAAAATCAGAGTTATACCTGGCGCTTTAACGAAACTAATTTGCAATTAAGTTAAATGCCAACAATTTGAGCAATTTTTAAACGCGGCATAAAATCTGTTTACCCCCCCCGGAACATTTAGTATTCTCCTTGGTAATCAACTTTCGATCTAAGTATAACCAAACAAACATTTTTGTTTGCTCGGCCCCTTTTTTGCTTCGTTACATTAGTGTAATTAAATTACTTTCGGCAAATTAACGTCGAAGCTTTTAAAGAGCGGTGAAAAGTAACCAAAGAGCTTCCTCGTAGGGAATCGGCCAAGTTTCCGGGAAAGGGGTGAGTTTGACGCTGCGGGAGAAGAGATGTGGGAATTAGCCGGGACGTCGGGGAGGGGCGACGGGGGAGGGGGGCGAGAAGCTGTTTGAGAAAATCAATAGGCGCGTTCATGTCGCGTGCAGTTAAGTGAGTAAGAAATTAATATCTTGATGAGGTCGAGCTGCCACTCGCCAACCGTGTGTTGGGATAGAAAACATTGTGCCCGCTTTCTCTTCTCTGTCACTTCCAAGCTCGTTTGATTGCCATGAATATGAGACATGAATAATTTTTCATAATTTATTCCAAATCGCACTTATATTATTCAACTTTAACGCTCTTATTATTCGAGCACTCCTCGCCCGGGGTAGTTTTCCCCGCGACGGGCCTTCTTTTGTAATTAAATTTCCTTAATAACAGCTAATCGAGGCAATTAACGGGAACTTTATTTGAACGATTCCCAGCTTCGTCGCGTAAGTATGTTATCAGCCCGTGATATCCTGCGCGTTATATATATGTATATATTATAAATTGTAATATCTCGGCGGCGTAAATCATGTTACGAATTGCCCAACGTCGATGGCTGGTGGAAAATGAAGGGTTTCGGCGGTGGATGATGAAATTTAATGAATACAAAGATGCTGGCGTTGGGACGTAAATAGCGTAAAATCAAGTCGAGGCTCGATGTGTAACATATTATTTTAGAGTATGAAATTGAACGATCGCAGCAGACAGTAAAGATGCGCCCCCTGTTATTTGTTGTTAGCGAACGTAATACAGCGGATCGTGACTGGGAATGAAAATTTGCACGCGTACGATTTTATAAGAATAAGAAACTGCGACAGTGAGCCTTAAATTATCTCCCAAGTAGAAATCCAGAGCGAAACTGGATGTGGCCCTGACTCGTTTTCCACGTGTCTAAATCAGGAAATGGCATTAACCGTGTTATCCTGACTTGGTTCTGAAATGTTTTCCACATTTTTATCACTATCAGTGCCCAATTAGTTTACCTTATGTGGACATGGAACTGAAGAACGAAACGTTTTTCAAATAAAATAAAGCAGTCTTTATAAATATTTAAAATAATAATACGAAAAAAAAACAAAGTGTTCCTTACAATTTGATTTTTGAAAACGTTTCGTTTTTCAGTACTATTACTTTGACCAGCTTTGGACGCCATTATTACTTGTTCAAATTCAGTGTACCTGGTTAGTCCCTTATAGGGCTTGAATCAGGAAATCCGTTGGTCAAGTATTCCACGTTTGAGCCCATATTAAGGCCCTATATCGTGTATAAAGCATGCCCAATTTCATTTTTACTCGGGCTCGCTAATATCGATTCAAAGTATCGGTGGCGGGGTTGAAGAATGCGAAAAGTTTACGTCCGTCGTGTACGATTAGTTGCGGTTGATTTGAGGACGGAGGGTGGCTGATCCGCGAACAGCCCGGGGATTGAAAAGTAGCGGTCCCCGATTCGAAACTGCCCGGCTGATATTGTCTCGGAGCCAGGCCAGCGGGAAAATAGCGACACGGGGGAGGGCCCCGCTCCTTTGAAATCTTGCCGCTGGAAATCATGAAGGGGCGGGGCGAAACGGCACGGGCGACACTTGCAATTTAGTGGCAATCAACAGCACGAAGGTTTTGTGGTCGTCCGGGGAGATTTCGGACGCTTCGTTCTCTCTCTCTCTCTCTTTTTTTTTCTCTCCCCCTGTTTGTCCCTCCGCTTTTTCTCCCGTCGCCGTTCAACGCTATTCGAGAGAATTACAAGGCCAATAATTCGAGCGCGATTTCGAACATTACGCGCATGAAAATTGGAAAGAAATGGCGGCGCAAAAATAGCGCCACTTTATTGCGATACAATTTTTTTCTTCCTCGAGTGGTCGCGGATAATTATTATTAGGAAATCCAATTAAATTTTATAACCCCGTGGCGAGGGGTTGTCCCCTGCTGCCCGATCGTGAATATTTATTTTTGCCGACTTAACGCACACGAAAGTTGTGTAATCTCGCAACGATTTACGGGATTTAATTTAATTTGGTCCTTTGCTCCAGCGGCCGTTCCGCTAAAAGTTAAATTTTCATTTGTCTTAAAGTGTATTACATTTTCAAGTGCATAATAAATGGGTTTCGCGTATTTGAACCGAGCAAACGGCGGAGATGTGTTGAAATGCCGGAACGAGAAGATTTGACTGGCATACTGTCAAGAATTTTTTAATACCTTCCTCTTCGAGACCCCGCCTCAGCGGGGCCATCCTCTTTATATCCATTCATAATATAAACGCCACTTTCTTCCGGCCGTAACGTATACACGAGAAGCGCAGTTGTTTCATGCGTCACGGCTGGCTACTTTTCCGATTCGTTCCATTCGATCGGGAAAACAGCATGTGACGTGGACAAAAGTTGTCCTTTGGATAAATCTATTTTCATATTCCTGCTCGACAATTAGGTTGCTTAGCAAACTTCTCGCTTATACAATACAAAAATAGGTCAGTGGAACGGCCGCCATTGTTCGATGCATTCAACTTTAAATTTTTCAAAACAACCATTTGCTTAAAACTCGCTTTAATATCAATTTACACACAAAGATCATGGGCCCTCCCCCCCCCCCAGGAGAAGTTTTATAACCTGACTGCAATTTAATATCCGCATGCCGGAATGATGTAAAAATTTTTCGCACCGTAATACCTTTCTTCTGAAGACGAAAAATACATAATATACTTTATTTAAGCTCCCGCGCCTGATTTTATGCTTGAATTTTCTGATATCAAAGTACGTGTTACTGCTAAAGCGTTAAAGAAGCAACGGAAATTTTTTATAGTTCATCCAAGAATCGTAGAATATATTAGGACTGACTTTTATTGGGGCGTCAAAATATAAGGATTCGTTAAAGCGCGAAAGGTACGGCTTATCAGTTTAATGCCGCGTATGAAAAATACTTAATTATGTGTTTTTTTTTTAAAGAGGAATGGAAAGTCGATTGTTCGAACGGAAATATCGGAGGTAAATATTGGCGGCTGGTTGGGGTAGAACGGGGGAAGGACGTCGGAATAACAAATAGTCCGATTGATGATTTAAACACTCGGTGCTCACGTCTTGAAAATTCGTTTCCCTTCGCAGCCCGTTGTATCCCCGGTATCGCAAATCTGTGACATAAATGGCAGTATTATGCTTGGAGCCAACCCCTTCGAATTCTTGCCACCTCTTCCTCGTATCGATAGCCGTCGTGAGTTGCATTTTAGCTTTCAATATTTCAAACACTTATCGTCTGGGACTGGGCTCTCTCCGATGGAAATACGGATGGATGGGGTGACTAAAATGTGACTAAAATGTGACGGAGAGGAAGAGATTGAATGTTGCCGATGGTCCGTTGGAAGCAGTATCTTTCTATTTAGATGCATAATAGTTCCATTTATACGAATCCCATTTCCCATTATTTTATGGACCTGGAAAGGGGAACGGGTTTTAACACGACAAATAGGTACCAAAGCTGATTTCGATTATAATTTTAAGATTGTAGGTGAATGTGAATACGTGAAGAAGTCAACGAAATGAAAAATGGATGGAAAATAAATAAAAAGGGATCCGAAATAACTGAGATTAACAATGATAATTTGAAAGTTTATTATTGACCCTGAGGTAACGAGTTCTCCTCCCTGGTCAAGTTTTTTCTATTTATTCGTTTAAAGCACAATATCATATTATTAGAAATACTACACGTATCCCCGAGTTATTATAAAATATAATACCAACTACCAATAAATTTCTTTCAGCGAGCACTTTTCCATCCGAGAATTATTTCACTTTTTAGTATCGCGATTATTTTTTGGCCTATAATTGCTCGCGGTAACAGTCGGAAAAGAATTGCAGGCCCATTCGTGGCTGGAGGGCTAAATTATGGAGATTGCGTTTGATTTTCCGAGACATAACGAAGCAAGGGGCTGGAACGAACAGAGCGATGGAGCTTTGGACATTGAGAAGCGAATTCAAACGTTCGGCGGCCTGATTTATGAGCCGTTGTCCTGCTTCGGGGGAAATATATGTGGCTCTTGTGCATTTTAATGCGGGATCGAATTGCGTCGCAATTTTTACGACCGATCTCGATTGATAACAATTAACCGAAACGGTAAAGAAAGCAGCCGAATTCAGCGTCGTTCCTTAAAGATATTTACGATGCGAAAAGCGTACGCCGGTAATCTATTGGTAAATTTTATTACAATAATATCATAACATTAATGATGTAAGAGCACACGAGGAATTTGCGATAAAGCTCGAAATCTCCCAAGACACCGATGCTACGATCTTCTTATAGCTTCGTACCTTGAAAATACCATATAGACGAGATACGATATTAAATGGCCAAGTACCACGGGTATACGTGATACATAGTGCTACATCGAGTAGAGTGCAGGTGTGGTGTCTTTACTCCGGCGTATAGATAGCCAAGATGGCGCCTCTCCTTAGAGAATCGCATCTTGTTGTAAAGCGACACCACGAAGCGGTATGTATATACTCGCTAAAAAGAAAAAAAAATGGAACGTGACGTCTTTCGAACAAAAAGTCATCCCCGTCCATTTTATTCGCATTATTTGACCCTACTTGTGCGCCATTAGAATTCGCACGAAATGACCTTTCGATTGATACATTCTCCTCGTTTAACGACACGTTTAATAATCGAATAATCGGTTAGGTCAAAAAAGAAAAAAATCTTGCAGTTTTGATAGATGGGTTTGAATTGAAGATTTACATCACTGTAAGGCTCCAGAAATTATCAGGTACTAAGTTGAGAATTTGTTTCAACTGATTCTAGAAATTGAAGCGAGATTATTGAACGAGTCTGGGGAAAAGTATCCTGCGAGTATTTCTCCGATTCGTAGAACAAATCAGCCCATTGAATTCGTTAAAATTGCGTATGAAATCCGGGGGAGTTTTGTCGCGTCGATTTCGCAGAAATAGCTCGAATTAACGGCGCGCCCGGGCCACAAGTCTTAAACGTTAAACGCGGCAACAAATTTTCTTCTGGCGTTTCGTTAATGAAGTACCGCAGCGATGGGATTCACGTGGGAACCACAAATGTGTCACGGCGTCATTCCCCCGCATGTCGCATCCGTCCTCCGAATTGAACATCCTGAAACGTCCGACCATATATACAGCGTGACCCCTTTCGCCGTACCTATAACGTATTGTGCACACTATTGGCAACGCGTAAGTCCCGTGAACTTGGTTACTCTGATTTGGCTGTTTGCTCGTCAAATACAGCCGCGCATATCAAGACACTAGAACAAACGATTACGCTTCGAGGTAGCGCCTCTTTGACTCTAGGCGGCGCCACTGATTGTCCTCAAGATTAGAGCGATTTTCCTGCCGCGTCTCAAATTATCGTCGCACCGCGAGGTTAAGTTCAGTCAAAGCAAATCAGTTAGATAATTGCTTTGAATCTTGTTTAAATTCAATTATTACGCGCCGATGCCGAACAGTCGCAAAGTATTCTGGCCAACCGACAACTAGGGAAGATTATGGCCAAACAATTATCACTAATTCTGCGGGAACTTTGATTTGTCCTCGGATTCAATTTTACACTTACAACCCCATTCATCGGCGGACACCGCGCACGAATTCGTTAAAGCGCGCGGATTTAAAGATTAATTCTTTGCCGATTCGCATTCAAACTAATTCAAGTTCTAGTTCTTCGGCTCCGGGCCAGATTATATCGGAGCGGGGCGCCCCGACGAATGTTCTTAATTAAAGCGCGCTTTAATTAATCAATTATTTCTTCGCATTGCGACAAGATTGGAGTTGACAAACTGCATCCGACCCGTAAGGCGGCACTAACACGCGGACGGAAAAGACCAAGTGGGATGATTGTTTAGGATCACTGGCGTAATTTCGTGACCGCCTAACGAAAGCTTCCCTGTCACATCGGCATTGTCGTACCATCGTCAGTCGTAACAGCTATTCTGCGCGAGCAAGCAATCCCGCCCGGCCGGTATTTGCGCTTGTGCGCCCGTCTTATTTACTATATTAGAGTCCCGACATTTACCACCAATTCACACTCACGGAACTAATACATAATGTCGGCTGCATTGTCACCTATCTCGGTGTGCGGCCCCTGCGAGTGTTCCACAGAGCGGCAATAGCACGCAAGCAACACTCCAGCCAACAGTTATCTCGATAGATCCGCCAGATCCGTGCATCTCCGCCCGGACTCCATGTAGACCATCCAGACCCCATAAACCACTCCATTAGAATAAAGCGTTAACGTGCGGAAAAATACAGCTGGATGGAAACTGAATTTCGGCTGGATGGAAGCTGGATCTTGGCTGGATATAAAGCTGGAAAAAGGATGGATTTGTCTTTTTAAAATGGCTGGTAGCAATCCAGCCAAGATCCAACTTCCATCCAGCCGAAATTCAGCAGTATTTCTCCTCGCGGGTTGGGTCACTTTCAGGGGGTGGAAATTTTAATACGCCATAAACGTTCGATCTATTCTATTAAAGGTAACACCGATGCGACTACATTGCCCGAGTCGTCAATGGCAAAGCGATGGCTCGACTAAGAAGCTCGAGCCGGAGTAAAAAAGCACCAAACGGTCTCTCGGCTTTCGTAATGAAAATCGATAATGGTTATAGCACGCACGATTTCCATCCTTTTTATGCCGGCGTTGGAATAAAATTCCCGTTTCCCTTTGTGTTTAGTGTGTCGTTCGAAATAACCCCACCCCCACCCC
>JABFPN010004577.1:0-14854 GCA_022817305.1 Leptoteleia sp. ZL-2020
ATCCCTACAATATTATTTAAGGTTAAATAATATTCTAGAATAATGCTATGAATAGAATAGTACAAAACTCGTCATTGAATAATTTTGACAGTGATTAAGGTTATGAAACTTTTCTAAAACCCATGTTCGATAAGTTTCTAGTTTCAGATAAGTTATAAAAATTTTCTTTAACGCATGTTCGTAAAGTAACCAAACAGTTGAAAGATATGATAACTTTACGAACACATGTTTTCATATTCTACCAACATTTCATACTGAAGTTATACTAAAATGAGTTTCCGAATACGCCATTAGTTTGTAGGCCAAACTTCTAACATTTAAAGCTATTTCCAACGCTATTGAAACTTTATCATAAGAATTCGCCTTAAACTTTTGCTGTCAAAGAACCTTACACGTCAAACGTTTTGATTTTTCATTATTATTAGTTGAAAACTACTTAATTCAACTATGGACAGTCAATTGTTGGTAAGTAAAACATAACAATTTGGTTTATCAAATTCCATAAGGAAGATTCATGCGTAAAAAATAAAAATTTATCACTATTTATAGTAGTCCTATTGGCAATTGGTTGACACATGTCTTGCGTTCGAGTTTCGCGGAGTTTATTTAGAGACGTGAAGTTGAATTCGCTTTGAGAAACACCAGTTAAGAATCGTTACTTCAGATAATTAGATTACGTGGAATTATTATTTGCCATAAGTATGAATCGTGCTACTTCAGATAACCTCAAATCTTCAAAAATTGTTCGGGATGATAATTCTGCGCTGCAGTTACGAGTAATATTGACGATTTTATGACAAAGATTCATAATCAATAATTATATCGATTCATTCTCATTCTTAACTACAAATTTCAATTCCACATCACAGTTGAGATTCCTCATTCACTGTCCATTACATATTTAATTAATTTTTATTTCAATTTTTTATATAATTATGCAAAAGGAAATCAATTTATTTTGATTTATTATAAAATATTTTAATGTAAATGCTTTAACATCTAATTATTTCAATTTAACTTAGAATAATTATTGCAGGAACCTTCTTTGTATACTGTAAAAGGTATTGTTATTCTGGATAATGACGGCAATAGAATATTTGCTAAGTATTATGATAAAAATATATATCCAACTGCAAAAGAACAGAAGGCATTTGAACGTAATTTATTTACTAAAACACATATAGCAAATGCTGAGATTATTATGCTTGATGGACTTACTTGTGTTTACAAAAGTAATGTCGACTTATTTTTCTATGTTATGGGAACTGCTCAGGAGAATGAGGTAAATTTGATAACTACTTTTATGTTAATAATAAAAGTCTTGCATATTTTTCTGGAATTTCTATAAGGTATCAATGACTAATTAATATTATTTTCAGCTTATTTTGATGAGTGTACTAAATTGCTTATATGAATCTGTAAGTAATATACTACGAAAGTGTGTTGAAAAACGTGCAATTCTCGATGCATTGCATATAGTTATGTTGGCCATTGATGAAATATGTGATGGAGGGTGAGTTTTTTTTAATACTATATTGTGATTTTTGAGGAATATATACTGACATTGATATCAGTATTAATGTTTTGATTGTTTAGTATATTTTATGCAAGTATTTGACAATTTAAAAGTTCTACCATTTTGTTTATTATTATTATTATTTGAATTTGATTTAAGTTAGATTTTAATTTAAATAAAATAATTAAATATTTATATTTAAATCCATATATTTCTATTAATTTGATAGTAATTAATTATTTGTACTTTTTCAGAATAATCTTAGATGCAGATGCAACAAGTGTTGTGCAAAAAGTAGCTTTGAGAGTGGATGATATACCTCTTGGTGAACAAACTGTTGCTCAGGTATCAATATATATTCACAATAACATTTAATTTTTTTTAGTTTGATTCATAATAAAGACTTTCAATACATTTAACTATAATATTATGTCAACTGGTGAAAATTAAATGTTTGATTTTAAAAAACATAAGTCAGTATAATTATTAACTTTATTTCAATTATCAAAAATGTGATTATAAACATAATTTATTACCAAATACAGAGCAAATCATTATTATAAATATTTATTTATATATATTTTACACAATTATATTTCAAAAAAAGTATATCACCGAAGACATAATAAAATCTCAATTCCAAATTAATTATATATAAAATTAAAGAATTATATTAATGTTTATTTCAGCAGTCATTTGACCCAGATGTGGACTTTTTTATAGAAAAATACATGAATTGTACACTAGATCAAATTTTAAGACGATATGATTTATCTTAATCATATTAATTTTATTTCTCTTTGTTTTTATTAATAATTCAACTAATAATAATTTCAATATATTTTAATAAAACTGCTTTTGAACATTATAAAAATGATACCATGCGATGTAATTATTATACCGAGTGTTAATTAATTTCAGGTTTTACAGTCTGCAAAGGAACAATTAAAGTGGTCACTGTTAAAATAAAATCAATTTTAAATTTTATAAAAAAAAAAGTATTTAAAATCTTTAAATTAAAGAATAAACTTTATGTTGAAGAAATTTAAAATTGATTTTCATTTTTTGTTCCCAGACCATTTCAAGACTAATATGAAAGGAAATGTTGTAAATAAAAAAATAAAAAAATACCAAAATTTAATAATTATTATTTATATATACAGTAACTTTTTCATTAATTGTGAGAAAATACAATTTAATGTTTTTCTGAAAGTGGTATATTTATAACCATAATTTGTTTCAGTTATAATTTTATACTGTACATCCATGTAAATATTTACATTCCTTAATAATTTACTTAAATAATGAAAGTGTAGTTATTCAGCCAATATGCATTTTATATACTGTATATGAATGAAAATAATAAAATGTTTATTAAAGATTTAATATATTTTTGATTGTTGTTTCTCTTTTCTAATAAATCGTTGAATAGAATTATTGATGGTGTGCAGAATTTCTTGATTTACTATTAATCAAGTATTTAGGATTTCTGACTGTAGTTAGAAAGCCTTTTCTTAACTTACAGTTTAAAATAGAACTTTGTATATGAACAGTAAATAAAAGAGGTAGGTAGGTTCAAGGAAAATCAATTAGTTTTAATAGTTATAGTTTATTGGATATCATTATATAATAATATAAAAATTACATAGCAGAAATCAATTTTTAATTCAATTTCTAATAAAAGTATTACTTGAAAAGTATTACTTTATATCGAAATAAACTAATTATAAAAATTACATACTACTTTATATCAAATAACAAGAAAAGATGTTAGATATTCATAATTCATTGATTTTGATATAAATAATCAGTCTTAATAATATTGTACAGTCGAACACCATTTAACACAATTTTTATATTATTGTAATATAAAAATATTTTTGGTTAAAGGATACAGTAATATAATTTACTTTCACACCTGTATAACATATACTTAATAAAAGAATGTCTAAAATTATGATTAATTATGGCGGTATAAAAATTGAAAAAATGAATGTATTATAATTTCTAATAAAATTATGTTAATACTGTTGTGCATGATACAACATTTCTCATATTGAAATTTAATTAAAAATCATTTTATGAATGGTGAGGCCATATGTCAGCACAGTATTGTCATAGAATTATAATATTTAATAATCATTTTGTTAATATTTTAACTTTGAAAAAGTTAGTACAAATTGCTAGTTACTGATTTATTAGCTTCATTGAACTATTAGCCAATTTGAAAATTACATTTTCAAAATTTGAATTCCATTATCATTAATAGCATTTTTCAGACAAGGAAAATTGTAATTTGACGTTTAATTACTACATATATATGTTTCCTGTGGACGCAGTTATATTCATGTAAGCAACAGTATATTCATAAGATCACTTATTTATTATTATTAATTTAACAAGGCATTTTGATTTTGCAACTTATAAATTTAAATATATTAAATTAGTAAGTACCATTAATGTAATTAAAAACATTATTAAATGCAGTTACAGTCAAAGTCTTTACTTATTATTGCAAAAAACATTTTGATACCAATATTTTAAATATCAGTAATTTTAATATTTTTAAATTCTGTCTATCATATAAAAATAAGATATATAACCGTTATATTCATTTCAACTATGAAACATTGCTATAATATATCACTGCTTTATTTTAACCCAAGAATAACTTCAAAATCATTCACAAATATTAAGCCTGATATTATATATGTAATAAATAGTATAATTTAACTTTTTTTAGTTAAAATTTAATCTCAAATAAATATTTTTGGACAAATATATGTCCATAAATAAATTAAGTAAAAATGGCAGTTTTAGATAGCAATGAATAGGTTAAGAATGGATGGCAATTGTTTTTAAAATAAAATTAAATAAATTTAAATAAATAATTAGAAATATACTTGCATTATTCTTGGGTCAAAGTATTGTTTCCAAAAATATTGTCTATTTCTCTAAAAAAATATTGTTTTACTTCTTATGAAATGCATATGTTATACTATATTTTTATTACAAAATATTTATATTATGATGTAGCAGTACAATTTCACAAATATTGAAGATTAAAAATTAGTAATTTCGACTCTATCACAATACAGTGTTTAAATATACAATTTATATTTTAATTGTTTTTTGTTGAGATTTATGCAATTTTTTTAATAACACAATGTCCACCACGTAAAAATTAAATATAATAAGAAACATTTGAAAAATGAATATGTTTAAAGAAATATTAATAAAAATTGGTATTATATAATTCACTTAATGTAACTTTTATGAATTGTATAATTTTGAGTGTTTTTTTTTTTAAATTTAATTTGTGTATATTATTCAATATATTTCATTTGTAAAAGATTTTTATATATTTAATGTTTACTGTAAGAGCATAAATGTGTGTAATTAATTATTCAATGAAATAAATAAGAAAATTAAATAAAAACAGTTACAATATATAAACTAGTTTGAGATTCTATGTTTTGTTCTGTAAAAATATATTGTAAATATATATATGCAAGACAAATTTTTATCACAGCTTGCATATCATTCCTAATCACCAGTCATGTAAATAGAATGTCTTCATAATTGTTAAAATTGATGAAGAAATATTTAATACGAAGAATATAATTTCTAGAATAATGCTAGTGTATATGTCAATACTGGTGATTAAAATTAATTTATTTGAATCCGTCCATGTGTTTTACTTTTTAATTAAATTGTATTATATGATTGAAAAGTTATACGAATGTAATCATAGAACAATTGTAAAATTGTAACAGTTAATTTCCTTATAACAGAGAAGAAATTAATTAATTATATTATTTATAAATATAAATTTACTTCTGCGTCTTTTTACATTTTTTAGGTTGCTGTGAAATTTGCGTTCCTTTGGAACTTCGGCTATTAATTAATTCGTAAATACTTTGATTTGCCTTATCTTCCATTTCTAAAATATCAAGAGGCAGTGACGTTTGTGTAGCTATTTCTCTGGCACTAGTTTGCCCATCAGATTGCATAATTTTTATCAATTCTGGGCAATAAGAACTTAAAGTAGAAGCTAGTTCATTAATAGCTATTACTTTTATATAGGATTCTTTCGATTCTTCTTCATTGTTTGGTTTTAAACTCCCAGATGATGATTTTTTCAGCAACTGTTTCAGTACTGCTTCGTCTAATAAATACTTACTATTTTCACTTTCACGACTTTTGGTACTTCTGTTGCTTGTTTTACTACACCTGTAAAAATAAATACATGTGTTTAAATTAGTACTTTAAATTTGATCGCGGATAGTGATTCTTCATTTTCTGTAACAAATTCAAGAATTGTTGATATTTATTTTAGATATTTATGTATGGTATTATGATTAATAAGAAAAGGCATAAAAACTGATTTTTGCTTAGTACATTTTAAATTCACATTTTTATTACACAGCCCAGATATTTTCAATTAAATACTTCAATTGAAATATAATTCAAAAAGAAAATGTGAAATTACCTTTCCTGTTCATCAGGATATTGTAACATTTTAGTTTCTTCTTCCGCTTGACTGTCCTCATTATCACTATCTCTTTCATCTTTTTCTAAATTTGCTGCTTCGATATCAACGTCTTTGTTAATATCTTTTTCTTCACTGCTCAAATTTTCATCACTATCGCAATTATATGATAATCCCCGAGACGCTCTTTCATCTAACATTTTGGCAATGAGAATTTGCTCGTCCAAACCATCGCCTATTGCAGATCTGCGCTTCATATTTGGAATCGGTAGCGCTAGGTTCGCAGAACCTCCTTTCATTAAAGTGGATAAAACTTGGTTTCCAGCTTGACTATCTTGTGATGTGTTGCTACCACGACGGAACAAGTGACCTGCTTTTTCTAGATGTGACATTTCACTTACTTTCTTACGACGACTTCTGTGTACCTACGAAAATGAATGATATAATAAACTCTTAATTTATATATTATACTCTTAATATATATATATATATATATAATAAAGTTTAAAGCCGCTATAAAAATCAACAAATTATCACCTGATTATGGTTTCTTGTAGAGACTACTTTCCGCGTTGTTGTTTTAAGTTCTGCAATTTTCACAGACATTTGAGAATCAAAAGAGTTTCTTCGTGATTCAACGGAAACACGTCGTACACTGAATGAAATTTCCGAATCAACGGAATTACGTCGATTACTAGAGACAGATCCTGTCGGTACACCGACTAGAGCATCGCGTCGCATTACTAATTTTGGTAATGCTGCAGCCCAGGTTGAACTGAAATCTTGTGACGATACAGAATTGAGATCTATATTCAAACCTACTGGATCTTTGTGGGTATTCCGAAAACTGATGGATAAGCGACCATCATCGTTGAAGATCTTGCGTTTTGCAAACGCCTGTGCAATAACTTTATGTTTCTTTAATTTGATAGGCTCTTCAGATTTTTCACAATTTGCTAGTCTGAAAAGTAATCAATTGCAGTATAAAATATGAATAAAACCATATTTTACATGTCCCGACATGTGAAATAAAGTTTTAGTGCTGTAAAGTATAAAAGTTGTTAGGACATGTAAAGTATATAATTAACCAAATACATTCTAATACATATAACCTAGTGTGTCAAAGGTCAAAGGTAAAGACAGAGTAAAAAGTGCTATAGTAATACTGTAATCTAATTACCTTGCTTATATGTTTAAAGGCATGGCAGGTAATAATAAATTAATTATTCAACATAATAATAATATTTGACACATATTTTAATAGGTATTCTACTTAATTACAAGCAACAAGAAAAACAAAACATTGAATAACTATTATCAATATAAACGATACTATGTCCACAATGTCTGTCCCAAAATTCTTAATATTAAATGTAGTTTTAAATAAGATGACAGGTTGTTTAGTTGATATTAAGTAACATGCAATCTTTAAGCATTAAGATTTTCATAATAGCATGCAAATCTAGGAAAAATAAGAAAATTGGTACATGTTTATATTTACTTTTAATATAATATTAATAATAATATGTTTAAAAATTGGAAAGAATACATTGTATTCTTTTAATTATCATGTGATATATTTATAAATAATTACATGAAAATAATAATTTATAAATAGATTATAAATTAAATTAAAAGAAATCAAATGAAACCTTGCAAGTAATGTTCCTAAAGTCAACATATTTTTACTTTGGTTATAATTTTCTACAAAGAATATACGAGCAAGGTTTCTTGACATAATTTTTGGATACTCTATATACATATAAAATTATATGGATCTGAAACGTATATTTCGAGGACCTGAAAAGATATGTGTAGCACATTATGAGGACCTTTTGTAATTTCAAGGATATTCTCAAAATAGTTACAAATAAAACAGTCATTTTGCCTCCCGACCAACACGGTCCTGGTCTTAATGTTGTTAGTTTAGTCAATCAATTTGAAAATTTCCACCAAAACATATTATAAATTTCAGGTGTGTAACTCGTGGATGAAATATACGGTTCATGAGTCTATATATACATACAATATATATGCGTAAAATATAAAAATTGATTACCTTCTAATAAATCTTTTCCACGTATCGACTGTGAAACTATTCCATACCCACGAGGACATTAATATTCCAGCGAAAAAGGGGGACAATAAATGTAGTTGAAGCTTAGCTACACTTGGTCGAAATTCCATTTTGCACTCTGAAACACCTGTGTATTTCCTTGTTATCATGCAACTGAAAAAGAAAATTCAATAAACTGAGATAAAGGTATAAAAAATATGATACATTATTTTGCATAAAAGCACTATTAATGGTATACGTAGATATAACATAAGTGTGTACATAGATATAATATAAAAAAATTGCCTTCACAAAAAAAGCTAAAATTTGACATATAATGCTTGAAAATCATTAACTAGAGTAAATATCACATATACATATATTTATCACTTACAATAGATAATCTTCAAAACTCTGCTTCCACTTCCAAGAATTTTGAAATTCATATATATGGCAATAAAATGTAACAACCACTGCTGCACATGAGAATACGCAAAACAAACCCATTCTGAGAATAGTTGTTTGGATTTTAGTACTCGCTCGTTCTGATATTATATTTTGACTACTTATTTTAAGTTTAATCAACGTTATTAAACCTACAAAAAATTATTCATTTATTACTTTAATTGACATTACCATCAATTATTATATACAATTAGTATCATATTACCTCTGAGTAAAAAATACATGCCAATCAATGTAGCGATTGACAAAGGCACTAATAAAAACCATATTCTTGCAGTATAATTAGCGTAACCAACAAAACATATCCCTGTCATACTATCACCATCGACCTCTGCAATTGCCATAACAATGACAGCTAATACTAGAGGTAAACACCAAGCTATCAAGTGAAAGTAAGCTCCCTTCTTGTCAATTCTATTTTGAATTTTCCCGAGTGCTTGGAAACTCATATGCCACGCATAAGCAAGGATAACAAACCATACCATAGCCGCCATCAAAGATACATAAACTAACATGAAAACTGCCGCACATGATATATTACCACCGCTAAAATTAAATTTTTCTTTTTACTAATTACTTATATAAATAAAATAGCAATTATTTTTCTGCCTAATAATAAATAAATAATATATATATAGATAATTTATTTATTTAATAATGAATTAAACCTATAAGGGAAGAAATGTGTAATATATATTTGTTTATTGTTACGTTAAAAAACTTACGTTGGTCCACTAGTTTTAAGAGTGCCATCTTTTCTGCAAATGATATTGCTTCTGCTTTCGTTTGAGAAAAATTGAACAAACCATCCAATGCATGACATGATAAAACAACAATTAATATAAAATATAACTACAGTCGGATATCTATTGGCATTTTTCCAATCAATTAAAAACGTCATCTGTAATTAGTAATATTGTTTTTAATTCGTGATATACATTATAATTCTGAGATATTCAATTAACTTAATTGTGTTGGTATCTTAATATATATATTATTATCTATTAGCTATTATAACCTAATAATAAATTAATATAAAAACTGTTATTTATAGTACATTAAATTATTTTGAAAATCTTGAAATAAATATTTAAAATTAATTACCACTGTAAATAAGTTAAAAAAGCAACATATGCCAGCTGCCCAGCGAATGAAGGACTGTATCTGTGATTGTTCTTCATTTGTGTAATATAATGGATCATTGCAAGATACTCCACAACCATCGATATCTTCAAAATAAGCAAGTGAATCATCAGTTGGTACTAGAGGATTTAAACATTTCCCTGTGATATTAAAATTTAATTCTTTCTTATTGCATTGCTTTTCTTTTAAGCGTTCTTGCGATGGGAATAGCTTTATATTTTCACATTTAATGAATGTTGGCCATAACTTATGATTGAATAACATTCGGCAAGAATTTGATACTTTTTTGCACATTTCATGAGAGAGCAAATCCGTTGTGTCATTAACGCACTTTGGCATAAAAATTGAACATAAAAAAGGATGAACATCTGACCAGCATTTTGGAATGTGCATCAGACTTTCTAAAAAATACAGTCGTTCCTAAAATCATAAAATTTAGTTAAATAATAATCTGAATATGCCAATGTCTGACTCCAAAAATATTCCTAGTATATTTTTTTTAATATTCCAGAAATATACCATAAATATTTATAGGATTGGACATAGAAATATTTCAGGCATGTATAACTTGTGAACAGCTTTATAAATTAAATGTAAATAACAAAATTTATAAATACCTCTATATTTTCCTGTGTCATATAATCAGGAAGGAAATCTAAAGTTGTGGTACTATAAGGCAATTTAACACCCATGCATGTACTATTTCTCATTTGAACACATTTTGCAGGCCTACGACAGTCATAGGCATCTGGTGGTGGTCCCCCACCATCATACATATAAGGATCTTTGATCCTTTGCCTGACATTCAAGTCATTGGTATTTCTCCAGATATGACTTTCATTATTATTAATTTGTTCAAAGTGTTGTGCAATCCCACATTTTATATAAATAACACTTAATATTAAACATGTATAAAATACCTGTAAATATAATGAAGCAAACAATCTAATTATTACAATATTTAAAAAAAAAATAATTATTAAAATGTTAAAAATGCAGTATATAACAAAAAATTGAAAAAATAATAATAATAAATATCTTTAACATAATATTTTAAAATGGTCACATAATGAAATGGGGACACCATTGACTTGCAAACTTATCAAATGACAGATTTAATTACAATAGTCAAATAATTTAGAAATTACTGCTAATAGAAAGTTAACACCATCAAAACAGTTATTCATTAATTTTTATCCAATAAAAATTAAATGTATCATTTTTCATATAGGATAACAATAAGTACTTTATTTAAGGTTATAAAGTTTAAAGATTAATGTTAATTGCTCAACATAAAAATAAATAAATAAGAATTAAATTAAAGTTGAAAAGGCTTCAATTCAATTGCATTGAAAAAAAAATTATAATTGTTTTAATTAAGGGCAGAAATAACTTAACGCAAGCTAAATAATCAAAAAAACCTACCCTGGAATTCAGCTTAAAAGCCGTAATCGTGAAAAAAGTTACGTTTCGTTTAGGACAAAGCGTCATTGCATACTCTTGTCACTAATGCAAGCCCGTTTGGCATCATCCCGTATACAGATTTGTCGGGGCCACACGTTCTCAAGTTTTGTACTTGCCATTGGACCACCCACGAACAACCCCGTCCCTTGTTCCGTTGATCCCTCACATCTACCAATTCCCTCACAAGACGCATTCTTTGCGTCTCTTTCTTCCCCCCCGTCTCTTACTTCATCCCCTAATTAAAGTAAAAGTTATTTCAATATGACGCTTGTGAAAGCTTAGGGTGTTTAAAATTGAATTAAAAAATAGGCAGATTTGCGTGATATATTGTATTCTTTTATTTCAAATTCGATTCATGCGCGCACTTTGACCGGCTAAATTAATATCTTGATCGATAACGTTACCAGCATAAAGGAAGGAATTCTAATGGCGTATTCGGAAAATAACATTATAATATTTTGTGAGAATTTGTCTCTTTTCTTTTTCATTTAATGATAACTTGAAAGAGACAAATGAAACATCAATAACATTTTCTGAAAATCTTTTCCGAATACGCCATAGATTAATGGCATATTCGGAAATGATTTTCAGAAAATAATATTGATGTTTCATTTCTCTCTTTCAAATTATCATTAAATGAAAAAGAAAAGAGACAAATTCTCACAGAATATTATAATGTCATTTTCCGAATACGCCAAAAGATTAAGAATAGGAGATTGTTTGTCCTGTACGGTTAGTATAATAGTAAAGGATGGAATGTATTTTGATTTTAGTGGTTTTCCGTTGGTACGTTACTATACGTAACTCTACTAGTGATTTTATCAACTGCTGAAAACGCGGTGTGTAGCCAACCCGCCGACTTATATATATGAACTGCGTGTAATCTTGCGCAAAACAATTTTTATATTAAAAAAAAAGATGCCACGCTCTTTGTGACATTTTTTTTCTCTGCGATGACAAAAATGAACAATAACGTGATTTTATTATTTTTCTGTATTACGTTTAAAAAAGAAAAAGCCTTCCATCATCCTTTTTTTTATCTCTATGAGGTTTTGTGGAAATACAGTTTTTTATAGTTTTTTTTTTAAACGTGTATGCAGTTTTACTTTAGGATGAGGTTGGCGACACAAGCAGTCGGTATCAGTTTGGTGCGTCGTAATTAGCGGTTTTGTAAACTTCGTTTTTCATTCGGTACTGCTAGCATCAGATCGATTAATTATGTGAGTTACTTCTGTATTAATGGTATAATTAACTAAAAATTAATTTCATAAGAGATGTTATAATTTTTATATTTGAGGAACGGTTTTTCTTAATACAGTCGACTTCCACACATTTGCCATTCACTTATTTTCTCTTCCACACATTTGCTGTTTACGGATTGGAACTGCCAACCAATCAGTTTCTACACCGGAACAGAAAATGTGTGAATGTTTCCGGTCCCGAAAACAGCAAATGTGTGGAAGTCGACGTAATGCCTAGTCTTATTTCAGTCACGAAATCGGTCTGGTTACTAGTAGCGTACAGAAAAAACTCGGATTTAAGTGTATAATTAAGTGATAAAGGAATTAACAATTCCTTTATAATTGCATGAACAAATGGTATGCTGAATTAACAATTTAAGGGTAATGATATATTATTAATTTATGCGTAGTTTTTTTTTATTGTTCTATAAAGGGGGTTTTAAAAATGGCGACATATTTTTTAGAAACTTTAATTATCTTAACTATTGTACTTTTTGCAGATATGACTGTATCTTGAAAATCTCTCTTATTTAAATTTTGTCTGTTTTATTTTAGAATAAAAAGAAAGGAAATAAAGTTTAAAATGAAAAGAAGCACTAAGGAAACACGTGCTCTGTTGCGGAATCCTGGGTAGATTCAGATTGCGGACTGTTCGAGAAGTGCTGCCACATATTGGTGTTCAGATGCATTGATACTTCTTGTTTAGAATGAACATCTGCTGATAAATGTAAGTGAATAAAAGATATAAATATTATATTTTGTATAACCTAATTTTTATGCAGATAAATATGCACTTAAGTTAGTGCATCATTACAATTTTCTGAAAAAAGAAATAACAAAAATAATAAAAGTTATATTACATACTCGGTTATGACTGTTTTAAAATAAATATTTAGTGTTTTTTTTGTTAAAAATGTGTTGGATAATATTTTTTCATTAAATAATTTTACTATTTTTATCATTGTATATATATAATATATAAATATATACAGATTGTAACGTAAAAGTTGCATCTTTTATATTTATAATTAATTATAATTTCTCAATTATATAACAATATTTTTGAACAATTAAATATATTTATTATATATTGCTGAAATAATATATAATGCTATTGTAATATATATATTATAACAATTAATATTATATCTGTTATTATTATTAGTAAAGGTAAGGATGAAAATTAATAATAAAAGACAAAATGGACACGTGAAAAAGTATTATTGATGATTTCCGTTATCTAACAGTTGTATCAATTTTCTCAAAATTGAATTTTCACAAATTTCATAAAATTTCTCAAAATTTTTACAAGTATAGTAAAATTTTTGAAAAATAATATAATAATTTGATTATATTAACGGTAATCTTAATAAATGAAGATGATTCTATTCTTAGTAAAATTTATTTGTACATATATACATAAAGATTTTGGGGAAAAACGGGGATTTGTGACTATATATCTTTATATATTTTATCTTTATGTACTATATAATGTACATAAAAGATAAAGGCAATTCATAAATTTGCAGTAATGGAATTATGGCATTTAAAATTCTAAACTTTGAAATTGTTCGCATTCTTCTTGGAAAATGTTGGAAAATACTTGGTTTAGCTTAATTTTTCAATATTTTCTGTCAAATCATGATCTTCTTAATGGTGTGGTTATTATTAGGGCTAGAAAAATACTTTTAATTACTTTTCTTAAGTAATTCACATAGCGTTAAAATGTTGGTATTATTATGAATACTTCATACTTCATAACAAATGTTTGTAATTTAGTTTTTAATATTAATTATTATACATATAAGATAATATTATTAATATTTAATAAGTGCACATTAATAATAATACTAATTAGTTGAAAAAGTGAAAGTTTCAGTAAGTCCATGGTGTAATTGAGAAAAAGTAATTAAGAGTATCTACCCAGCCTTCGTTATTGTATTTACAATTTATGAGTTTATTATGGAAATGAACAGATGAATTGAGTTGTGGGAGATCTTGCTGCAGATAAATATAAAGAAAAGATCTATTTGCACATCGTTTTGCGTGTAGCAAAATAAATTATTTGAAAAACAATGAATTACTTATTGCTTTAACTGTGGTTTAATAAACGTCGAGCGCAATTATGTCCCGACTAGTTTCAGGATCTATGGATTATCAATAAATTTAGATTTTCAAAACCGTTCAACATATGTGGTTACCGATTTGTCCCATAAAGTAAATCTACTTACCATTATTCTTTTAGCATAAACATTGTTTTGAATTTGAAGGCTTAACGTTGAAGAAGGAAATATCGTTTTAACAAAATTGTTGGGGCATAGTTAACCATATAACAATAACTTATGATTTATACACTGAAAAATTTTTGGTGCGTTAGACGCGTTTCCTTTGGTACGTCTGACATACTGAGGTTATGGTACGACAGACATCCCAATTTTGGGGCAGCAGCTGTACTAAAATAACGGACGACTGTTTTC
>JABFPN010004578.1:0-14850 GCA_022817305.1 Leptoteleia sp. ZL-2020
CTCTAACCTATGCCGTTCATAAGACAGAATGTCATATTGTACATACATACATGTGTATTGCTAAATCAACCAAACATTTTATTCTAATTAAACACTATTGGCGGGACTAAATTCTTTTTGCTGATTTCACCATAGTCTTTACTTGTAATTATACTAACTAAATTTTCTGGCTGCATTGACCAAATTTTTACTTGTTATAGCCGAAAATTATTTTCCGTGCATTGCAATTTTAAAAAGAATGTCTACCTAATCCATTCTGTATAATAAAATAAATATTGATCTTTTTTCATTCATCGCCCATGCGTACTTCAAAATGTACACATTTTCATGTTTAACGTAGAAATATATTTCCACGTAAACTTCATAACTCTATTAAGTGAAATGTGCAGCATATGTTCAGCATTCTTAAACTGACATTATTTCTATCCTTTTCTCCAACATCAATCTATTTAATTTAAATGGAACGATTTTTTTTTGCACGAATACGCGCTTTGTGAGAATAATTTATTCTCATTATAAAAAGAATTCCGTTTTGTCCATATAATGAATAGAAATCCTATTTGGTATAAGAATATCCTATTATTCTTAAACGGACAGTTTTGTGGGTGTAAAAAGTGCGCTACGGTCGAATAAACGTTTTGATACTTCCACTTGTACGATCCGCTCGAATTTTACATTTAACCTGTTGTACCTGCACGCTCGCTGCATTATCTTGATTTATTGAGTGTAGGCGAGGGAGGGAGGGGGTGGGGAGATAGAAATAAAGTTATCCTGATTGCAGTTCGATGGCCCTCGCGCGAAATGAGCGCCAATAAAGTCGCTCTTGGAAACGAAATAAACGCAAGAAAAGAAAGTGACGGACTCAGTTCCAAAGGAGGATCCTCCTCGCGGAAGGGGTTCGCTTTGGATCCGCGATGGCTTGCGGTACAAAACTGTGCGTCTCGCGTCGGAGAAAGCGCCGCGAATTAATTCAAGTTCACGTCCAGTTCCAAAAAGGTCCGACTATCGTGCCCTTGAGCGAGTTGGCTCGATAATTGCTGAACTGCAGAATTTCAAACGTCGGTGCCCGCGAGTTAGAAAGTATTTTGCAAAGACGTGCAACGATAAAGCGCCGCAAAATGATCGCTCGAAAGTGCGAATGAGGTGTGCTAAATGGGTTTTACTAACGAATCGTACAATTAGCGGATGCTCCGTCAGTGCCGAATCCTTTTTTTTTTGTTTTTTTTTTTTGTTTTTTGTTCCCTGTCTGGAGATAAAAGTCACGAGACGAGGAGCGCGCGGTGCTGTTAATGGCTGTTCTTGTTCGTTGTGGGTTAGCAGGTGATTCAAATTAGCATGCGCGTCACGTCAAACTCTACACGTGACACTCTCGCTGCACGTGCGGCTCCCGAGGCGCGACGAGGAAGGATGAACCGAGGATCGCGCGACGAGGCGAGCAGCGCCGCTCGAGAGAAGGGCAAGGAACGGCGCTGCATCGGTATTTTCAACCGGCCAAACATTTCAGCATTGATTCGCGAAAGGATAACGAGATCGAGCTCGATGCGACAATTTCATCAGTCCTACAATTTTGCCGCAATTATTCTCCACTTTTGTTTCAAACAATTCCAAATTCTTTTGTTTCTTGCCAATGAGGTGACATTGTTGGCATTAAAGAATGTCAATATAAATGAAAAAGTACAATTCAACGGGCGAAGCATTCGCGCTGTTATTTTCCGTTTTATTGTTTTCCTATTTGCGTAACTTATGCGTTCTAATTAGGGGATTTGAGATATTGTGACAGCTCCCGATCGAACGCACTTAGCTGAGAATGTTCTGCTCAATTTGAAAGTTAACATATTAATTACGGCGCGTTATGTTGTCTTAATTGAATAAAAATAATTACAACATCCCTCCCCCCCCCCCACGTATTTTTATTCACTTCGGCGTAAATCGAACGACGGGAAGAATATAAATGACGATTATAATTTTAATTGAAGTCTAAATAATTCCCGTGAAAGGCAGGATAAAAGTATAATTACGTAAATTATAACTTTAACACGTTTTAAAACTGAATTTTATGGTACGATAAAAGTAATTAGTACCGTTTGTTATTATTATGAACTGCGTTGGTTAGTGCACTGATTATTAAAAATATTAATTCATCGTTAAAGACCGATTGGATTGTAAAGTAACAAGTTGGAATTGTAATAACTGTTTTTCAGGGCATTACTATTAAATGATGAATGAAACAAAATATGCGTCTACCGCAAGAGCCATGAAACTGAATCTTGCGTTTGTGTGACAAAAAAAAAAAAAAAATAAATAAAGAAGTATCAAAGAAAGAAAAGAGGGAAATAAAAAAATGTGGAGGGAAAAAAATGAGCGAGATAAAAATCGCCGCAGCGATAGATGAAAGATCGATTAGCTAATCATCTCATGTGTCGACGAGTTGTCTTAATGATCCGCGACATAACCGCAGAAGCGTTTAAATGTAAATTAGACTTGTTTCACATCCATCTTGATCTTACTCTTGACCGAAATACGGTGAATCAGCTCAACTTAAACGGAATCCAACGAACAACGTGCACTCGTCCATAAATCATCTCACGAACATCATTCACGATGAGCACTGACGGTACCACTAGGCAATAAATAAACTAACACGATCCAAAAGTTCGGACTCACCCTTTTTCCGTTTCGCCGTGGTCGTGGAAGAACTGGTCTTTGTGGGTTCGCATAGTATCGCGCCGATAAGAAGGGTGAACAGTAACAGACGATCACACCCGCGAAAGAAGGTCATGGTGGGGTGGAAGGATCACGAGGGGTTGGTGAAACAGGGTTGAAGGTAAGGAGGAAGAAGAAGAAGAAGAAGAAGGAGGAGGAGGAGGAGGAGGAGGAGGAGGAAGAGAAGGAGGAGGAGAGGAGCGAAGGAGAGAAGAAAGAGGTAAAAAGAGGAAAAAAGAGGAGGAGACCCTGCCAAACAATGGCTCGGCAAGGAATTTGGCGTTGGCAGACTGTCTGAGTCACTGGCTCGGCGGCGACTGGAATACTATGCCGGCCGTTCTATCGCAAAGACTGTCACTCTCAGCGCGGTTAGTTTGTCCGGCGCGCCAGGCAATTTCGCACCAGGGAGAAAACTCAATACCACCATGAAAAGCCGCCGACCACTTGTAATCCGAAAATTTGCACTATCATTAAAGACAGTATATCGTGCACTCGAGGTGTATCGAGTGGTCGCACACCTATTTAATACCTATCGCTCCACCTCCGCTACTCACTATTGGCTCCTGCCCCAATTCCCTACCCAATTCTGCCACTCTCGCGCGCGCGTTCACCTCTCCCGCGCGGATGTGTATGATTGTACCTACATACCACCGCAGGTGGAAACTAGAAGACGGAGAAGTGGATTACGCGATGAAACACAGAGACGGAGGGGAGAAGACCACTCGAATTCAACGCGGACTCACATTTAGGGGACGAACATTCTTTTACCATTTCACGTCGGCCGCCAACCGTTGGGAAAGTGGTGTGCCTTTTCCATCGCCACATTTTCTCACTTGCGTCTAACTCACTCGCTCATTAAGCCGGCCGATTGTCCGATGAAAATTGGCTGTCGAAAATTTTCGCCTCATTGGCTCGAACCATTTTCCTTCAAGCTTGTGCCGCTTGTCATTCACGTGCATCAAATTGAAAGCTGAATTGCGCTATGCTCGTTCCACTTCCAATCCATCCTAGATAAACTAGATCTTATGATTGGGTTTCTAATTAAGAGAATCAATTATTGTTTAACTCCGATAGCCAACGCAGTCGTCTTTGGCAACTCATTTTTCATCCACTAATTAAACATTTGACATTCCATCGGTGTATATCATTTGCATTTTTACCGTAATTGTTTGCCGCTACGTTGGGAAAACATTTCAGGACAAATTAATACCGTTTTCGACAGACAAGCTCTTTAGAGTGTAGGAAATAGTTGGCTTAGGTTATGTCGTACAGTGAAGCAATCTGAAGGTACTTTTTCCTGAAATAATAGGAAGATTCGTATAAATCAGCTGAATAACGAAATAAAGAAATTTTTGTCAGTGTGGAAGATTGCAGATAAGGGGGGTAGGATACTTGTTGGATATAATATAAATTTACCATAGATAATTATAGAGTTTTAACGCAGAGTGCGTATGGACGTAATTTGTTAGGTAAAGAAAAAAAAGTTTCATAAAAAGTTATTATTTTATAATAATCTTGACCTGACATAAACTTATCATTTATCGCTAATTATAATATAGCCCAACAAAAGTTATTAAAATTAACAAAATATTTCTTACACAATGTAGAAGAAATGTTAGTAATTCGGGCAAAATTATGTAAGTTGGGTTGTAATTAGCGACAGACCTGTGGTTTATGTCAGTGGTATCATAAATAAAGTATAATAATTTTTTTATGAAACTTTTTTCTTTGTGTACATGTAAAAAAGATTATTTACTAATTTTATTAGTGTTCGTTATATCTATGCAAATGCTTACTGACACGCAATTGCAAGTTAATATTTTTTAATAAATTAATTGTGAATAGTATAGTCACCATATATCTAAATGTAAAAAGGATATATGCTCTAGTAGATAAAGATCAATTGAAAACTTATACCTGCTTATCTTTTCTAGTAATCATCATTATTTTGTTTCAAATTGAAATTAGGTTTCTATAATCAAAATTTCTTTTTAGTCATTGTGAAAATTAATTCAAAAATCCTGTGAATATTATTGTTTCCTTTTCTTCCGCACATAGATGTAGAGAATTACTAAAGTAATCATTACTTACGATAATCAATGGGCAAATTCTTCGTTTTATATTTAATATTTTTTTTATTATACCTTTAACGGTAACATTAATTAGTAGCATGTGTTTCATTATTTTAGCATATTTTTTTATTATTTCATCATATGAATAACAACGAGACTAGTTTTTTAATAAATTTATAATAAATATTTATTATTTATATTTGTTTACACTCGTCATTATGTTTGGTATTAATTATTCCGCTACTTTTTTTTTTTTAAACGTATTATGAAAACAAAAGGCACTTTCACATTTGTATAATAATGTTAGTAAAAAATTACAAATTAAATGTAACGTTTAATGTTGCAACTAAGAATAAATAAATCCGTTTAAACGAGATAGTGCACTGCTTTTCCTACGTCCATTTTAGTTCGAATGAAGAAATCGGAAGAATGCTAATTGACACACATCGTGGTTTCATTTTGACAGGTATTTGGACTTATAATTGGTATTTCATTTTATGTTATTCAATAAGTTCTACTTTTGATTGAAAAGACAGAAAGGTTGCGCATTATTATCTCAGACAAATATAAATATCATCATTGTTAATAACAAGAACACGGAGAAAAAAATGACTGATAAAAATCACTTCATTTCTCATTCAGAAGTTTGAATTTTAATGAGTGAATTTTGTATATTTAGAAATAACATAATTTGTTTATGTAAAGTAGGGGTATCAACAAATTTTTTTCTCAATATTATTGATTAATTTTTTATAGTCATCGGAAACAAAATAGAAATATTTCAAACTCTGTCGTCACGTGGCAAGTGTAGCACTGGAGAAATTTATGTTTCTTGTACTAGTAATCCAGCGATCGGAAATCACTTTTTATTTCTCGAATGAAACTTTTTTTTCTACGTTTTAATAACATCGAATAAAATTTGATTGATTACGTCAAGTTTTCTCGACTATAAGTCGGCTTTTCTAAATTTTTTCATAAACATGTCGGATAATTTTTTTTTAATTTATTTTTACAATCTTTTGTTGATAGAGAGAGACAAAAAAGGGATTATTCGATGTACGACGAGGAAAAAAAAATTTAGTTTCTACACGAAGGAGACCAGTCAAATTAAAATGCCGGGGGAAAAGCTTTTCAATTCATTTACCAAATGTTTGTTTAACGTATAAATATTTTGACTTGTTTAGCACAGAATAATAAAACTTTTTAAAAACAAAATATAAATAAACTCATGCTGTTTAATTTTGTTTTGTTGCGGAAAGTGAAATTCTTTATGCATAATAATAACTATAAAATTGTCATTTTAATTAACTAATTTTTCATTAAAATAACCAATAATCCGGTTTATTCCACCAAAATTCTGACATTTTTATGATATTTTTTCTCGGGACATTGTTTTAATCTTTAATTTTAAAAACATTTAATTGTTCAGTTCCATTTGATTTGTTCATTAAATTTTACAAACATTCTTGAACAAATAAGCATACACCAGGAAAACAAATTAGTAAAGATAACCAGGTCTGTCTAGATAGTTATCGTGATAGTCATAAAATTATTAATTATCTTTCCCAAGGTTGATATGATTAATTTGACTAAGATAATATTTTTTCTTTAACCAAGGTATGTAGTTGTTCCTTCTGTACTGGATTAGTATGTGTAATGACACACTGTGATTGTAACTATATTATCTACCTGCTTTAACCATAAAATATAGTAATTACCACCAGATGCAAACTATTACTGTAACCCAAGTTCATAGTTTTCATACTTATATTACAACATTTATTTCAACCACGATATATAATTTATTTTCTATTATACTATATTATACTATTGCAGCTAAAATTGACACCTGACCCCAATAACGTTTAAAACGTTAAGACAATCGAAAATGATTTTAACTGTTTTATCATTATAATTGACTTAGCAAGTAACACTTTTAATTTCATAGTAAAACTAATAATAAATTACCGCCTGCCAAATTAAAATTACATCATTTCTAAAAGTGCATTGTCGCGGCGTCATAGGAAATAAATAAATATCATAGAAAACAAAAGAATCGGTGTGAAATAGTTGCGCAGTGAATGACTTGTAAACGACTGGATAAATTAACTTGAGGAATCTCGTCGATGTAACCAAACGTATTATAGTAATCGCGTGAAATTAATTAAAAGTATAGTTATCTTTCCTAAATTAATTATATGGTTAAGATTGCTTGCAATACTGATTATTTTAATCCCGATCTCGGTGATTATTATTAAAAAAGAACAACTTTCAGGTGTTTACTTTAACTGAGGCATATTTTCGTCAGTGCATAGGGTAACCTTTCGGGCTGAATAATCTTTATACAATGCTTTCGCAGTAATATTATAATGCGTCCGGGTTAACTCAGACATGTCCGGGTTACTTTCCTTTTCCTTCGATTGCGTTGTACCTTTTATCATGTACCGCACTTTTGTCAATTTATGTACGATTGTGTACTCAGTGAACTATCGCTGACATAACTGACAACCCATAAACAACCGAACAACACAATAATTCTGAATTGACACACGATAAATTATAATTAGATGGCTGTTAATAAGAAGGCAGTGATTAAAACGATCATTATACCGATAATGGCGTAAATTCGTTTCGGAATCATTATCGGTACGCGGTACGACGAAATGGACGCCGCGGCATTCATAATTCAACGCACAATGTTTAATTATACGAACGCTCCGAAGCCACCAGTCAAAATCCACATAGCGGTAACGTCAGGCCTAGATATATTATTTCTGTTATCGAATTATAATTAATTAGCAATAAATATTGAATTAATAATTCGAAATTCACGAGTGTTAGCGTGCATTATTTAGCATAATTTACAAGCTGCACGTGACAACCGATGCCCGACAGTTTAATTTCAATGCATTGAGAAAATTTGTTTCGACCATCGGTACGTTTCTGTATGCCTCTGTGCTTTTATAGAAGGCCGACTGTCTTTTCGTTTGGTAAAAGGATGACTTTTTTTTCTCCACGCGTATTTGTTTAATTTCAAATGCAAATTAGCCGCGATAGAAAAAAGATGGTAAATTACATTGACAATTATGTGTACGACTGAAATTATCGTGTCGGAATAAATGAAAGAATAATGAAGTAATAGTAACCGTTCAAGTATACATTCCACTATTGATTTTATCAATAATATTATGTATATGGGTACTAGTTTATTATTAGCCGCGTTATACGCCAATGCAACTAGTAGATCGAGTGCATCTTTCGCGAGGCATGACTGGAAGTTAAAAAGTGCCATTCGCCTGGGAATTAATTTATCGAAAAAGAAAAATGAATGAATAAATAAATAAATAAATAAATAAATAAAAGTTGTTTAATCAAAGTCAACATTTAGCGTATGCAAACATGCTTCGTCTTTGCAATTTCAAAGCAAACATGTGACGTAATCGCAGCGACGTAAGGACAAACAAACATTCCTACAAACTACCTACAAAGTCCAACTTCAGTTGCAATGAAAATAAAAGAATTTGATTAGTGGGTCGTACGTTAAGGTATATTATAATATTGATTAAATCGACAAATTGAATCTACACGGAGAAAAATGTTAACCAAAATTTGGTTCTTTTTTAGCTGACCAAAATCTTTAGTTAAAATAACCAAATTATTGTTTCAATAACAAATAATTTTGGTTGAAGTAACTAAAAAAAATATTCTGACCAACATATTTGGTTATTTCAACTAAAAATTTTGGTTAGCTAAAAAAGAACCAAATGTTTGGTTAACACAACTAAACATTTTTCTCCGTGTACGTCTAAACTGATAAAATATAATATTAAAATTAACTGTTTGATTCGAACGATATAAAAAATACATTCAAAAAAGTATATATTTAATATAAGTAGTAGTCAATGTAAATGACTACTTTAATATCGTCAACAACAATAATGATTGCCTTCGCAAATGACTAGTTTTCGAATTTCATGTCATAATTTTATTGATTACTAGAAGCACTAAGTTCTGCTCAACTGTAGGGTTTCTTTTTCTTCAGAACACCCATCCCATTTACTGTCCATCTCTATCTTACTGAACGATGTCGATTATTTGACACTCGGCTGGATCGCGCCACCAATAATCTAACTTGTCAAATCTCATTTAAATCGCGGTACTAGTCAAACAGTGATGGAGTGTGCATATGGCGCATGTGCGTACAACTAGTAGAATTTTTCTCAATATTTACGACGCGAAAAGCCAATTTCACCGCACGCCACTTGCCACGGCTTGTAATATTTTTATTCACTTCCAATCTCGCGTTATCGGTTAGAGAATCGTCGTAAACTTTATAATATTTAGTGCGTTATTTTTTTCCGTGCGTGTAATTGCTGGGCATTGGAGTAGTTTACGCATTGGTTTATTATTTAGAAAACAGTTATTAAGTGGAAATACTGCGGAGCGTGCGCGTGCGCGCATTATATTTTTCTTCTTTTTCTTCTTTCTCTACTTTTTTCCCCGATGGGGTACTCGTTACACCAAGGTATCCTTGGCCGTTAAAAACGTGCCATTTCGCAAGGTTCGAGTCGCCTTTGAAAGTATCAAAGTCGACGTAACGATCTATGTGTGCCACGAGTGCGAATATTTGTTGTATCGGCAGGTGACTGGCGGGTCGTTGATTTGCATCGGTTTCGCTTGTTGCTCTAATGGATTCCCTTTCCATTTCTATGCAACTATCGAAGATTACCGCTCGATGGGCTCAAATTTCCATTTGGCATGCAGGAACGTGCGATTGTTAAGTGCCATCGACCTCGCTGCTTATTCTAATGTTATTCCGCAAATGAGAAATTGCGGGCAGCAAAAAAAAAAAAAAAAAAGAAAATGAAATCTAGTCTTCGCCCATTATATAACCCGCTGCGTGCTCCGAGTGTTCGATATTTATTCATACCGTTAAATTAAATTTTATTCCATTTTTCAACACCTCCGTAATCAACTGTATTAAATCAACGCGGCCTGTTATAAATTCACAGCTGCGTCTTTTTTTATCCAAAATGTACATTAACTCGGCTCAAAATAACTTCTTGAGACAACAAAGCAATGACTTTTCATATTCGGCCTTTTTCCTTTTAAATACTGTGCACGGCATTGTTGATAATAACTTTATTCGCATTAATATCTTTGTTCGATTTACTTTCTAATAAACGTTCGTTTGCCTGCTTAGATATAATCAGTTATTAAAGTTTTTGTATTGTTAACTGGAGCAATTAGATTAGGTTTAATTATTTCTAAATCCGCAGAAACATTTTTCTTTCTCGTATAACAAGCTTGCCGCGTTAGCTTTATTTATAACAATGCTTTTATTATTTATAAAAGAATTGTTGTAGAGATTTTTCGATGCCCTGAGCTTCGATGAAACAATGTTTCTCGATAAATACATGGCAGTGGAAAAGTATTATTTTACCTCAATATGTAATTTTGTTCTTATATTTCATTATATGTACGTAGAGTGTGTCATTTTAAATTGAATAGTTGGATAACTGAAAAACCGTGCATTATCGGCAAAAATATATTGAACGGGAAACAATTTACGTCAAAGAAGAAGTTAACAGTATTATTGGTTTCACTTACCAGTTGGGACTTTCAACATTGTTTGAAATGCATATTAATATTTTCACTGCAGTAAATTATACATTCAATTTCATTCAGTCCTGTTATTCAAAGTTGTCATCTGTTTTTTTCGTAAGACTTAAATTTTAAATACATTTTAATTTTATTGATAAATTTATTCCTGTAATGACTTAATAATTCAAAAACCTAATAATTTGTTAATCGTTGATTTCCATGCGTTAATTTTGCAGGCAGTAATTCATTTTTCTCAATATAAACTTTCACTTGAAATGCGGTTAAATAGTACCGAACAGTTTGGCAAAAATTGTGCATTTTTCCTATCACTTTGTTATCGAGAACGTCAACACTAAACCCACGCAATATCGAGCGCTAAACCTTTAATAGCAAGCACTTCACGGAAGAAAGTTCTTCTCTGTTCAAGAATCTAATTCTTTGTTGAACATTTTTCTAAAAGTTGTAAGCATGAGAATAGATCGTTATTACTGCTCGTGGAGAGTTAGTTACAATAATTAATAATTTATAAAATTATAAATTCCTTTTTTTTATTATTAACGAACGTAGTATTGGTAACTTTCAGACAAGTTTTCATGAAAGTTAATTTATTTTATTACAAAATATATCTTCTATAATAAAAAATATTCTTGTTTAAATAATTATATTATAAACCGCAAATCGTTAAACGTTATCAACAAATTTTCGCAATTTCTCTCTTTTCTCCCTCTGTAAGTACGATTTCTGTTACTTTTACTGGATTTTAATTTTTTTAATAACATTGAAAATTAATAACATTTCTTTTATAGTTATAGAGAAATGCATTTATATCAAATGAAATAAAATAGTGACACAAAAATTGTATAAAAAGGCATTATAGTGTTGTTACAAATACATAAATAAACTTGTATTTCTATTTTACTTACTCGACTACAGAGATCCGAGGTTGTGGTATGGTGCCATTCTAATACAGGAAGAAGAAAAAGAACACTGGCATGCAAGTACGCACACATACCTAAGACCAACTCAAACATACCTATCGTAACATTACGGAGAAAGAATTTATTTACAATAAGTTTTGAACATAGTCGAAGTTTTTGATTATGTGGTGTATTTTGTAAAGTTAATTTTAAATGCACATTTTCTCTAGAAGTAGTGAAATATATCTGTATATATATACATATTATTTGATATTTCATATAATACATCCGAAATAAATTATCTTGATAAAGTCTAGGTTTGTAGGGTACGGGATATAATCAGAGTAGACTGTTAAGAATGAAAATAGAAAGTTCAAACTCAAAAGGAAGTCTATAATGGAGATAAATAATGAGCCCTTGATTAAAATTTTTTTATAGATTATCCAATATGTGACCTTGGCATATTTCAATAGGTAGAATAGAAATATTTCGTACTGAAAAAGTGATCCTTATATACAACAACATAAACATCGGTGACATTGTTTACATTATGATTGTCAAAGTTATTATAAAAGAATTATAGGATTGAAATGTTTATGGAATTAATTATACAACTTCGACATGTCATAATGAAATGTCGATTTTTAATCAATTTGTCACACAAATTTGATACGTGCATTAGACATGATTTCACTTACATTTTGACTGATTACCAAGAAAATAAAAAATAAAAAGTCAAGCGTATTTAAATGTAAACTCGCAGTGTAAAAATTGCACGGTTATGCAATATATATATATATATATATTATATAATAATTAATTTCTATGTAATGTCTTATTTTAATATGAATAAACCATTAGAATATGCAAAAGTGATAAGATTCGCGTTAGAAAAGGGGGAAAAATTGCAAAAATTTGTTGATAAAGATTATATAAGCTTTATACTCATGTAAATTCGACAGAGCTTAATTTAAAATGTATTTTACTCGTAATTATTATAATTAAAAGTAATATCGGCATAGAAAATGTTGGGTTATATTAAAGAATTTACGTAAACTTTGCGTAAGTGCTTTGCTATTACAATTTTTGCATTATGTTTATGTTGATTTTGTTCTAATAGTTTTGTAGCTACAAATTTATTGAAATCTTCATGTTAAAAGAAAAAAATGTCTTGTACCAATAGCAGAAATTGCTGCACTAAGAATTTATTGTCACAATTTTTTATTAAAGGATTAACGAAACCCACAGTTCTTTTTTCTATAAGATTAATATGCATCGAATTATGTTAGGGTTACTATCTCAATATAAATATGTGACTTGAAAGTAAAACAAGTTAACTCCACTATTCGTGTTTATGAGAAAAAAGCGTTTAAAATTTCAAAATGTCTATGTGGGATTTACAGAATGTATGTTGTAATGCATGTTTTTGATATTACATGGTACATACGTATTAGTAGGACAAGTTTTTTGCGATATGAAAGAAATAATTTTTGTACCTTTAACTATATTTTTAAAAAACAAAGTGCCATTTAAATCTTCAAAAAAAGTCCTTCGATTACAAAGATTTCTAATATTTTGTATTGTTACAAATTTGTTGTTTCTACTTCTATTTTCCCACAAGTCACACTATTAATTTATATTATTTTACTGAGATATGTAATTATAATAAAAGTCCACCTTAATTAACATAAGCTGCGATAAATTAAATACCTAATGTCACTTGTGTTCCAATTTGTTTGCAGTTATGTTGGTCATTATAATATACTATAAAAATATGAATTCCAATGCAAAATTATTGATTTAACCTTGAATTAAAATTCAAAAAGGGCACTCGGTAATTGATCGTGTCATTAACTTTACTTCTTGTTACTTTAGCCAACGAGTATTTTTTTTTCACTTCACTATCCTCGCGCAATTGAATTGTCCATAGTAAAATAGATAATTTAATAGTAAACAATACATTAATTTCTCATTTTTTGACAAGTCCTCTCAATTAGGCGAGTCCACTCCCGAGTGAAAACTGTTTGTTTTTAAATTAAATTACAATAACGAGCGCCAATTGAATAATTATGTGTTTATTCATGTATTTTTTGAAATTACACTTTAATTACACTGCACTTGGGCGCAAGATGTAATTAACGTGTCCGGAATTGTTGTGGAACAATAAAATCACTTAACATTTATTCGGTGTAAAAACTAACATTCTATCCTGGAATTACACGTTTCATAAAAGTTCCGGATCGGAATTTCGTTTCTTTCTCCATATTTCGATAATATAATATTTCGTTCCGTGTAATTATTCCAAATAACTGGATTTATATCGGGAGGAGAGGAAAAAATTTGATAAATGCCTTTAGAAATCTTAACTTAATTAAAAACAAGAAACCTTTTCCAAGAGTGCGCGGAATTTTAAGAAAAGCTAATTTATCACGTTAAGATAATCCCAGAATATTTATCCGACAGAAATCATAAATACGCGGATCGCGCTTCGTAATGCGGCACAAAAATGCTTGACGAAATTAATCGAGTGATTAATAATTAATTGCGCATGTCATTTTCCCGCGATTATACGGCGAACTTTCATCGGTTGTTCTTTTCATGAACGCCATACCGAATAAAGGCCAACATTCCCGTATCATGTAGGATTGTATATTTTTTTATTCGGGGATACGTTACATTTTATATGAAAGTTTAATATGAAACCGAAGAATGTCAGTTGTACGTAATACATTGGAAACAATAAAAAATAAATTGAAGTAGAAAAATTTTAATGAGCATTCGAAATCGATCGCGATTAAAATCGTGAATTGCCTTGATTTCTTTATATAACTTCGTCACATTAAGTAACGTCACATAATTAGCTGCATATTTGTATGCCGCATTTTAAGCGGTCTCGATTCCAGAGTCAATAGATCAAGCGTGCACAGTCGATCCGAATCGCCTCTCGGTTTGTTGCTGAGGTCGCGCGCCCGAGTCTCAGGCTTTCGATATTGATATCGTGCACAATGGAGCCGCCTAGTGGCAGGCGTCTGACGTAACGAGGGGGGACCTCAACGCGGAACAATGGAGCTCACTATTTCGCCTAGGAAAAGCGACAGTTACGTTTTTAGATTCGTGCAATTTAACATAAAAACTACCACTCTACTGTCTTGGCTATTGATTAACAACACAACACACGTTTTTATTGTTTATGTAATGAATTGGACAATTAATTTGTTTGACCCCACTCATTTCAAATATTCATAGTTACACGTAGCTACGAAACGCGACGACAAATTGCGTGGTAATTTTCAAACTATTAAACGAATTCTTAAGATACTGGGATTTCTTAGAAATTGGGGTTATCCTTATATATTTTCTTTAAGATATAGACTTATAATTATATGCGGCAAGTAATTGGAAATTAATATGAAATATGTTCGAATATTAAGTACACTCGACGCTCCCAGTTTCAGCCTTCCCATTTTCAACGTGCTCCCATTTTCAGCGAAATTTCTTCCCCGTTTTCAGCGGAAATGTTCCTATATCCGGTTCGCTGTGTAACCATTAATAAC
>JABFPN010004579.1:0-14841 GCA_022817305.1 Leptoteleia sp. ZL-2020
ATTACTGTTTCATGTGTAACTATTTTGAGGACGTCCTCGAAATCGAAAAAAGTCCTCAAAATGTATGTTCCATCACTTTTTGCGTCCTCAAAATGTATGTTTCACAAATATATATATATATATATATATGTATATAATTTCAGTGAAGGAGAGATGACAAATAGAATTGTCATTGCTTCGATTAATCCATTACGAAGTGATGTGATGTTATAGTTTAACTTAAATAATTTAAATGTTATGAGATGTATTTCATTTATTATCAAACGTATATAAATGTACGTCTGAAAAACGAATTATTAGACTCATATATTCAAGTCAAACAATACATTGGAATCCCTGTAAATAGAAATACTTTATGCCTTCTGTAAATAACAAAGATCGAACACCTTTAATTTTTCAACGAAGCATGTCTATTTCGAAATAATGAAACTATAAAATATGAAGAGAAGAATTTAAAATATATAGTAAACTGTTTATTCCAATACACTATTACTGTTATCAATAAATATAATGGAGTGAATATTTTAAAATTTCTTATCAACTTGAAAATACAATTAATGTTACTATTGTTGAATATTTGCATAATTAAATTAAGATTAAAACTTCTTTTTTTATCAACGCAAAATTTTAAATACAGCGATTGTTAAAAACTTGCTTGAATTATTTTTCAGATATTTGCAATATCCCTGCTGATCCTGGTCCTTGTCGTGGCAGCTTCCCGAAATACTTTTATGATCCCCGATCTATGCAATGCCGTCAGTTCAAGTACAGTGGCTGTGAGGGTAACGCCAACCGTTTCAGTTCGGAATCGGAGTGCACCTCTATTTGTATTTATCGCGAAGAACCAGTACCTGCAGGAAATCAAACTGCACTCTCTAATCTGGGTTAGTTTCATTGTATAAATTATATTACGATTTAATCGATAAATTTTCCTTTATAAAGTCTCATTTTTTTTGTCTGTTTGTTGTTGAAATGTATTTTTGATGAGATGTTGTTGAAACGTGCACGGGAAAAAATATAAAATGTAATCCTAAATTTGAATCAGTCATACAAATTTATCTAATCCTCAACACAGTTAATTTGAAGTAATTTTCGTTGACGTAATGAGGTTATGCCCAGTCCCTATAAGATAAGTGTATGGTTGAATCAACCATACAAATTGTTAGATAAACTCATTTATCTACCAAAGCGAATACTTTTTTTTCCGTGTGCTATTGAAAATGTTGAAAACAATGGTCAATTTTTTTTTTATTCTAAATGTCCTTTATAGCTATCTGTAGGGAACAAGTTGATACTGGCTCTTGTTCCATCGGTCAATACAGACGATTTTATTACGACGAGGAGGAGCGAACATGCAGAGCTTTTATTTACACCGGTTGCGGTGGAAATCGTAACAATTTCAAGACATTTGAAGCTTGTATAAACTCTTGTTATAGGAGTAAGTGATGCTCAGAAAATCGCTATAAGTTAATTTTTCTTTTCAGTCCAATATCTGGAAGCGCTGTAAATATTTTTGCCATTACTCATTTTTCAGTGTACATAATGCCACGATGAGAAACATTGTTGCCGATATTTTTCCAACATTTTCCCATTTCCAATTATTCCTTAGATCAATTCTTTGCTATAAAAGCGGCATTTAATTATTATACATTTCGCTAATTCATTGCACGTTATATCCATATTGATGGTGCTGAGAACTGAAACTTTTTCAAAACACAAATTATAAATAAACTTTTAAATTAAAAAAAAAACACGTTTCATTTTTCGGTTTCATATGTTTAAATAGTACATTACGTTCAAAGGCAGTTACAGCTCTTTTTGTCACAAGTGCACTATATTGATAGTTAAAGAAAGGGGGTGTGCGTCCGAGAGGGTCCGACAACGAGGGGATTGAAGTCCGACCCGTAGTCAAGTGTAGTCAATTTTACTCGTGTCATTAATGATGTCGTTCAGTCCGTGCTGCATACGATACTTTTTGTAACAAGTGCACGTATTTTATACATTATACGGCAAAACAACTTACTTTGAATTCTCAACGGGAGCCAGAGAAATAATTAAAGGCGTTACAAAAACAGGGTGTCTAGAGGGCGTAGCCCCCGGTAGGGGATCAGGAGGAGAAGCCCCCGGGTAGGGGTCCAAGGAGCAAAGCTGCCGGTATGGGTACAGGGGGCGGAGCCCTCCGTTGGGGTTCGGGGGCAAAGCCCCCGATATGAAAATAATAAACTTTTAAAAAGAATATAAATAAAATAAAATAAGGCTAAACTGCAGAATCCGGCCAGCAACTGAATATGGCTGCGGAACTTTGACAGATGGGAGGTCAGTTTCTTACCATTAGGAGAAAAATAAAAATGAACAGAACCATCACATTTGAATATCGAAATAAGACATAGTGAATGGCGTAAAATATAATTAATAATTCAATTAAATAAATACGTAGTTAGATTTAATTAATTAATAAAAACAATAAATACTTTTATAAATAAATAAAATATAAAAAAAGTCTATACATAATAATATTCATTGATTTTTAAATTTAGTTTCGTTAGTTTGTTAGTTTTGTTAATTTTATTTTGTTTCATAAATTTCTAACACATTTTTATATTAATTAAATAATTTGATTGCTAATTAATTAAATTATCAATTTTATTATTTAACTAAATTTAACTATTTATTTTTATTGTATTTACTCAATTAAATTTTTAATTATATTGTACGCCATTCACTGTTTTATTTAGATATTCAAATGTGGCGGTTTAATTCATTTTTATTTTTCTCCTAATGGTGTGAAACCAACCTCCCATCTGTCAAAGTTCCGCAGCCATATTCAGTTATTGGCCGGATTCTGCAGTTTTACGTAAAATAAAAAGATAATTTATAATAATGTTAAGAGAATCGTTGGATATATTTTATTTGTTAAAATGTACCTTTAATTTTGCATATTTAATAAATATATAATTAATAAAAAATAAAATTAGATTTGACAAATAAAGTATAACCAACTTTTACATAACATCCTACCAAATTTTGGCCTAATTCTATTCACTACTCCAGCCTGGATACCGGACGACGTTTTTAATATGTGACATATTGAAGAATCACCTTAAATTCTTGTAGCACATGAATTTCAAAGCACTGATAATGTTAAATTCAGCGTCGACGGTCGGCTTGCGTTTACCGTTGACAGCTACGTATGAAATTTGTTTAGGTTAATGATCTGAAGCCTGCTACATATGGCATTTGTTAATGTGAAAACTTAAATATGCCATATGATTGTTTCCTTCTCAGCAGGTCTTATTTTCATTGACCCGCAGTTAAAGGTCAACAATATTAATGCCGCCCAATCAATGAGCGACAATGAAGTGGTCTACAAAAGCTTCATTGTGATACAAAAAACTGTATCGCAATGGACGTATTGCAGTGCACGTGTGACAAAAATATTTTGTGTACAATTTAAATTTGTTTTATTATCACTTTACGGTTTAAGAACTAACGCAGAATTAATAATTGCTCCCATTAAACATATTAATTGTTTTAAACTAGCGGCATATGTTTAGTGAATAATATTTGTTCGCAGCGAGTAACGAAATCGAAGTCGATTCAAGATCAAAGGATCCCTGCGCTGAAGCACGAAACGAATGTAACAACATTCGCTGCCCTTACGGAAAGGAAGCCTACGTTGATAATCACGATTGCGAGCGTTGCCGTTGTGCAGATCCTTGCAGAGCTCACGATTGTCCCGAAGGAACTACTTGTTCCATAACATATGCACCCAGGAAAGGTGGCAATGAATATCGAGCAGTTTGCAGAGAGAGTAATATTTCCTTTTTATTCATAAAAATAAAATGAAATTATATCATTGTTAAGGTAGGACGGTCATGACAGTCAGTCACAAAAGTTAATACGTGTCAGTATAATTTTGCTGTTAACAGATTATTTTTTCTTACTCAACTTTTTAACTTTTTTTTTTCTTTATTTTGTCAAGTTAAATAAATTGGACCACTTACTCAAATATATTTTACACTAGAATACATTTTATTGTTAGTTGGACTAAATCTTAATTTATATTCATAAATATATTATTTGGTTTCTCGCTTGGGAAAGTTACAATTTTTTGCTGCTTTTGTCAGGTGAGCATAACCAGCTGGTCCATACATGTATATATGAATGTAAAAAATAAACTGCTTCATGTCATATATAAATAATTAATACATTTGCGATTCTTCGATTTGTGACTGTCCCGCCTTAAATTGTTCGAAATTATTATATTAAAAATTCGACCCGCAATTGTGCATAATAATATACCGATTTTTAATTAATACAAACGATTATTTGTTGCAGCGAACAAACGTGGACGATGCCCCGTTGTTTCGAGCAGTACGCGATGCGAGCAGGAATGTTTGACAGATGCGGATTGTTCGGGTAATTGGAAGTGCTGCAGCAACGGTTGCGGTACGTCCTGTTTAGAGCCCGCTTCGGATGAACTATACACTACATTGCCTCCGATCGTGAACGTTACTGCCCCGCAATATGGCAGCATTCCGGCCACTATTCAACAACCGGAACAGCCATCTTTAAGAGCCGAGGAGGGTGGAATGGTTGTCATGAAATGCGTCGCTATTGGTATACCCGTACCAACCATCACGTGGAGAAAAGACACAAATTTGGTACGAGCTTGTGTGCAATATTGATCTCCCTTTTTTTATGGACAACAGCGTCATAAATCATTTATAGTTAACACATATTTATTTAAGCATTGAAATCATTTTATTATTATTATTGTTTATTATTATTGTTGTTGTTATTATTTCGAAATTGTTCAGTAACGATGACGCTGAAAAACGAAACGTATTCAAAATCATAATGTCACCAACTTTGTTTTTGTTTTGCGTTTACATCCAGTTTTATGTCCTTTGGATGTAAACAAATAATATTATTGCTTTTGTTTCATTAATTTAATAAACGTTTCATTCTTCAGTTCCATTCAATAACGTGACTTTCGCGCATTATTTAAGTTTAGAACGATATGTAAATTTAAAATAATTATAATGGTTCTAATATATGCGGAAAACGAATATAAAGAATTGGAATGAACAAATTATTCAGATATTTTTAATATTTTTGATCACTATTTGTAGATCAATGATTTGGAAAAAAGAAGACGTATATTAACGGATGGTTCTTTGCAAATTACAAATTTGTACACCTCGGATAGCGGAGTTTATATTTGCACAGCAGACAATGGACTAGGTACTCCGGGAAGAGTCGAATATCACTTGGATATTACAGGTAAGTCCTTTAAGTATTTCACAAGAATTGTAACAGTAATGTGTAGGATATTGTTTTTACATAATTTAAATTAGTACTGTTTTTATTTTTAATTGTCTTGTAATTGTTTCTTAGTGTGATATAACAACGTAAAAATGCATAATGCTTGTATTGTCCATGTATAATAATTAATTGCTCGTTGCATTAGCATAGTGAACATTTTAAATTAAATGGTAATTAGTGTCTGTAGAAGTTTGATAAGTAGAACAAATTGTTGGCTGCGGGGGATGTAAATCGCTCAGTAACTATCAACAGATATTACTTTGATGAGTTTAAGCAACTTTAATAATGGATATTAATTATAAACAAATAATTCGACTTAATATTAATAAAATTGTGAATGGAACTTAACAGTTTACACAAGACAACATTATTATGAGTAACATTTTAATTATATTATCGTGGCCGTAAGATACAACAGCAAATAATTTATTAGTTTAACAAAAGTCAGTTTGCTTATTCATATTAATTGGAAAGCATTGAAAAAGTTACGCATTAAATAATTTAAAGTTGACAATAAAAATATATACTATGAACATTTGCTTATTATTTGAATAAACTATAATGTATAAATAAAGCAAGTTAAACTTTATCTTCCCATTTGAAAGAGTTTAATAAAATACACTGTCGGACATGCTGAAATATTTGCAATTATATTTTATGTAATATTTTTTATAGGAAAATGTTTAATTTTTCATAATTTCACTATTATTTATACGTATTATTTTGAATTATAAATAAATTCATTTATTTGTAATAAATGCCTTTATAGATGGCAATGTTAACTGTTTCCGTTTAAATTAAAATATAAAATATGAAATTTAATCCGTTCAGTAACTTTAATAATGAGAAAGTAATTTATTTTATGTAAATATTTTTATGGGACTGAAGAATGAAATATTTTTAATATTTTCTATATACAAAAAGTTACGTTTATAAATATTTGGAAGGCCAAATTAAAGTAACAAAATCAATAACATTATTTGTTTACTTTCGAGGGGCGTAAAATTTCTCAGAATACACCGAGAAAAATATGGCAAAAAAAATGACTGTTTTTCAGATGTTTCAGAAAAAAATCAGTGAAATTAAATAAAAGTTTCAGTAAAAAATTCTGTTTTTTAAAATGTAACATTTCTGTTGCATTTGTAAATATACCATTTAAAACTAGTTTCTTTGCTTTTAAAAAACAGTTCCCTGGTAAAAATGAAACATAGATAGACCATATATGTTTCAGTTTTACTAGGGTAGTTTTTACTGAAAGACGGATATACATCTGAAACACAGTTAAAAACAGTAATTTTTTTTTTCTGTCATATTCTTGTCAGTGTACAAAACAAAAATAAGGTCAGCTTACGTGTTGGATTTTGAAAACGTTCCATTTTTTCAGTCCTATCGTATTTTTGCATGTAACAATTCTTTAAACACTATAGAACCCCATGATCGTTCGGCTGCGATTGCGGGAGAGCCGGAAGCAACAATGACGGTGAACATGAATTCGCCATGTGTGATTCGGTGTTACGCTTTGGGTTGGCCCAGACCCCAAGTAACTTGGTGGCGGGGAAATACAATGCTGCCATTCTCATCCGAAACCTACGAGCAAGATTCGGACTATGCTTTGCACATTAAGGTGGTGCGCATAACTAATCTCGGGGTTTACACCTGTCAAGCTTACAACGGTATCGACAGGGCTGCATCTTGGACAATAACTTTGCATGCTGTGGGTCCCGTTTACAATATAAAACCCGAACACCAAGAATATGCCAAATATTTGCTACCACCACCAAAACGACCTACCACGTCTGAAAAACCCCAATATCCTTATAGACCACAAAGGCCAGAAAATACCACTCAGGCACCTTCCGCTTATCCCACAAGGCGCTATTCGCGTCCCCCCACAGTTGCCCCACTTCCCAGATACACCGAAAGACCCCAATCACAAGGTGAGAAGGTTTATTTGTAGGAATTAACTTTCTATAGATTTGATCTTGGCTTTTTGATTTTGTCGCTAATGTTGCATGCAAATATATAACATTGCTTGGCATAAACCCTTAGAACAAGGTACTTATTCATGGAATGCATGCACTACGAACGTAGATCTAAAAAGTTGAAATAACTGTGAATCAAATTCTGGTAAGGAAGAATCAACATTGGTATTGTGAATTCGACAATTAGAAAATATTGTAAGAGAATCAATTTTAAAATCATTTATTTTTTAAGATTTAAGTAGTTGTACGTTAAAATTTAAAAATAATCCACTTGATATTCAATTATTTAACTCGACGATATTTGATAATTATAAAATAATTATACTAACGAAAAATAATGGTTATTGCAAACATTGCACTGAGGAAAATATGTCAGGAAAAATTACTGCTTTTAACTGTGTTTCAGATGTATATCGGTCTTTCAGTAAAAATTACAGTTTTTTAAAAGAAAGCATTTCTGTTTTATTTATAAATATAACAGTTAAAACTTCTTTCTTTGTTTTTGAAAAACTGTATTTTTTAATGAAAGACTGATATACTGATAAAGACTGGTAACTTTGTCTGTCATATTTTTCTCAATGTTTATAAAATGACCCTGTATTCACCTCATTGAGAAAAAATTCATATCATTAATTTTCGTGACAACTAGAATTCTGGTTGAATTAATCATATTATTTTTTGTTTGAACTAAAAATCGGGTAACTGGAACTAAAATTTTATAGTAAATACAAAAATTAACTATGCACATGGTCAATATTCCTATACTTATTTCTGAGTGCTGTATTGACCTGTATGATTATGAATGTCATAATTATCAAGCTTATATTATTTATAACATTCGATTAAATATAATTATAACGTTTCAGAAACCATTAACGCGTATTTAACATTTAAAAACTTTGACTATAAACTTATGGCTATAAATTTATTCATATTCATTTTTAATTACTTATTTTAATATTCTCGATAATTTTATTTCAATGCGAAAATCTAGATTTGGCTATTACTAAATTAATCAATTGTATTTTTCTAGTACCGGTTAAGATAAATGTATCGGTATCACAACAACAATTCCCAGAAGGAAGTGACATCAGTATTGATTGTACCGTAACGAGCTATCCTCCAGCTCGCGTCACTTGGTTTAAAGATGATCAACAAATAGTTGCAGATAACCGTGTCCGGATATCTGGTTTGTATTTCGTACATACAGAATCAGTTCTGTCATTATGTATTCTGTAACTATTTAAACACAGATGATCGTTTCTACAGATCGATTCATTCTAACCGACACACAATTTAATTAAACATGATTAAAAGTGAATTATTAAAAGTTAATCAAAATTAATTCAATTAAAAGTGATTAAAGTAAAACAAGTTGAACTTTATTATTATAAATTATTAACAATTTTAATTTCTAACTACTCTTAATATTACAATAATTTGTTTATTGTTGTCCTTGTGGAAAAAAGTTGCTGAAAAATGCTGATAAATACTGAACAGTTCCAATTTTAGCAGATTATCGTAAACAAATTTAATAATTCACTATACACAGAAATTTTTAATTCAAACATATTTATAAATTTACATTTTAAATGTGTATTTGCTTATTTGCAGAAGGCAATCGTCTCAGCATAAATGATGCAAATAAGAAAGATTCTGGCGAGTATCGATGTGAAGCATCTAACGAAATTTCATACGGTTCTGAAAGTGTACAAATACAAGTAGCTGGTATGTATAATTTACTTAAAAAGTACATAATTTTGAAAGTATATTTATGAGAGTGAAACTATCAGATATCAGACTTTTGCCAACAGACTAAATATCAGGTTCAAATAATGACGATGATCAAATTTGAATTCCAAACAAATTTTGTTCCTGTCACCTAATTTTTAGTCAAAATAACCATAATATCGTTAATTTAACCACAATTCTAGTTATCATGGAAATTAATCATGTAACTTTTTTTCTCAGTGTTCGATTATATACGAATATTATTAGGTTATAATTAACACACCATTAAAATTTATGACATTTATACAAATATTTCTTAATTTAAATTTTTTCCTTAGGTATATTTATTCATCCGAACTGTCAAGACAATACATTCTTCGCGAAATGTGAATTAATCGTGCAAGCAAATTATTGCCAGCACAAATACTATGCCAAATTTTGCTGTCGATCCTGCACTGAAGCCGGTCAATTGCCAGCGAACGGGCCAAGACTCGAAGATTCAAGAAGGAAAAGATCCGTATTGCCTTTCGTTTGAAAAAATGCGCAAAACATCGAATATTTGACAGACCAGTAGAGCAATTTAAACCAAATTTAAGCCTCGTACAACTTTTATCCATTTTGACATCCATTAAAGTGGATTTTGGATTTTTTCGGTTTTTCCTTCACACTGTTAAGAAGCACTGTTTTCGATTCATTATCATTTGCGAAAAGTTTCGAGATATCATTTAAATACCATTAAATTATCGTTGAAGTTTAGTATAATAATAATTATTACAATTATCGTTTGTACTGTTGCTTGTATTTGGGTTGAAGTTAAGGACACGATGGGGAAAGGTTATCTGCTTATCGGTCATGTCACAACTTCGATTGTCGTTCACTGCCAAAGCCTTAGAACGTCTATACATAGATAATGTAACGAGAAGTCCATTAAATGAATGACAAACGTATCATTCTTTTGAGTTTTTGTTTTACAATTGCACGTGTTGAAACCAATTTACGGTAGAATTTTAAAAAATATTTTATCCATGTATATACGATCTGATGTTGAATCCTAGTCCGACGGAGTCACATTGGAATTACAATTGTGCCACGAAAGGCAATCGATATAGTTTCGAGGCTGAAACTCAAGGCGACTTTGTCACTCTCAATAAGGCATTGATCACCTATCTTTAGAATTACACAATAGTCATTAAGAACGAACAGTTTTAATTTCGATGGATTTCGCGAATTTAGTCTATATTAATAATAAGGCAAGTTTAAGTTCAGCAACAATTTTCTCCATATTTTGACAGTTATGGTTTTAATAGCAATTGATATATTTTTTCATCACTTTTATTGAAAAGCGACGAATCTGTGGAGAGGATTGTTCCTGAATGTGCGTACAAGTTATCCTTCGATATTCTTGTTTATTTGTTTTAACACGTTTGTTTATACATTAAACACTTTTTTACTCAACAACTTCTTTAATTCGCTGCTTTTAAAATTATTCTGTACATTTGCAAGAATGAAGGATAAAAATTACATTATCTTTGTAAATTATTAAATAGTTTTTTATATTATTGCATTTTCATCAAATTGACTTTGGTTATATATTCGTAATGTTAAAATTACCGTGACACTTTTTATACAATACACAATGACAATTTATCTTAAAAATTTTTGTAATAATAAAATATTATAATAAAAAGAATTTATATTGCCGTTAAATGATGTAAGAAAAATAAATTTATAACATTTTTGAAATTATTTTTTATTAACACTTATTATATGTTATATATATAACCATTCCGAATTTATCGTACTAATATGTTTTATAGTCCAAATGACAGGGATTCAATAACTTTTAACCTAAATAATTGTTAATAATGGGTTCCATTATTGTATCTTAATAAATAACTGAGACAATATTTTATATTTAATTAATATAATTATAAAAAATAACAAGCAATATTAATTACAAAACACTTAATATTAATTACAGTTTGCATGAGGTAAATTGTCTTTGTGATTTATTTAAAATTAATATATTATTCGAATGCTCAGCTTAAAAATCCTTGATTTATATATGCGAACGTATACAATTTTGTTTAAATATACTAATTTTCCAAAATCATTTCCATATTTAATAAGAAATTCAGGAATTAAACTACACTAAAAAATGAAAATATCTGCCCCTCATAAAAAATATCTATTTTCCATTTAAGATTCATGATCAATGAATTACTTATAAGACTAACACATTTTTAACCACAAATTAAAAAATATTTAAAAACAAAATGTTAAATTATGTAAAAGTGCATTTTAGCTTATCTCTTAATTACTTATTATATTGAAAAACTGTTGTATACTTTTTCTATATATGTCAAATGAACATTTTGAGAACATCTTATGATTTCGGGGATGTCTTCAAAATAGGAAACAGTCATTTTGAGGACGCGCCATGTGAGGTCCTTGGTCTCAGGTCGTCAGTTTAGCTAGATTTTTAAAAAAATATAGTAAGAATGGGGTAAAAACCTTGCTGAGAGTTCTCCATTGGCCAATTTTATATTTTCTTCCAAAATTCTAAAATTTAAGCACAGTATAATTTTCAGGAATGTATCTCTTGCATGAAATTTAAGGTACTGAATTTGAATTTTGTGTAAATATTAATTGGTTACTAAATACAAAATTTGTTAACAAAAATTTATTTAATAACGAGCAAAAATGTATTTTTACATAATTGTTTACAATACGATTGCAAATTAAATACGTATTTCAAACTGTATACAAAATATACATATATATAGTATTATTTCTCTAAGACATCGGACAGATACATATGTTGTGCAGTTAGGTAAGACCTTTTTTCTTACAAATTTAGATAATAATTATTATCCTCGTAAAGAACTACTTTTAATGTGCATAAGAATGATTTCAAGAAATGATAAATAATAAATTTCATATTTTAAAGTACATTAAATATACACTAAAAGGCATCAATTATTAGATATATATTGAAAATGAAAAATTATTACAAAGTAATAATAAAATTAATTATATGCCTAGTTTTTATGACACGCCTTAAAATAATTTTTTATCAATTTAACATCCAATATTACAGGATATTTATAGTCAATTGTTAATAGTTACCCTGTATAATGAGAAAAAATATTTGTGCCCAATCAAACTTATTGTTAATTAACAATTGATATAAGAAATGTTGGTAAGGGAATATCTATAAAGTTCAGTAAAATTATAGGACGAAATAATAATAAAAGGCTGATATTTACTTAACCTATAACTTCAGTGATAACCCTAACAGCAAATAATATTTTTTAATATTTTATAGAAATTCCTGTAAAATTCCTGTAATATTATTTACCACATTTTAAAAATATTTTATACACATTTATTAAATAATATATGTCCGCCTCGATTAACATTATATAATAGAAAAAAAATTATAGTAAATATTATTTTAATGTTTTCGAAATATTTTTGAAATGTTAAACTAACATTTCTCTAATATTCTTCAAGGCGGAGATATCATATTTAATAAATTTGTATAAATTATTTTTAAATATTATTTAATATTTTTATCTGACTAAGCATATCAGCATCAGTTATATTTCATTAATTGAAGTAAAAACAAATATAAATACATTGCATGCGATTTTCTTTCTGATTTCAGACCAGAAACTTACTCTTTATATTAAATTATGAAATAATTTATCTCTCTGTATCGAATCCTTCATAGTTTCATATACAAATTATAATCTTACGAAATTATTACTTTAAAAAGATGAGAATATATTAATAACTGGATAAGTTTAAAACATTGGATGGAAAACTGTACTTTGAAACCATTCTTGCTTGAATATATCAATAGATGATATCAATTCAGTCATCAAATGTGCCTTACGATTCCTAAGAAAACATGAAACAAGTTAGTTTTAATAATAATTTTGTTTGTAGAGGAAATGATTGTTAAATTATGTAGAAAAAACAATTATTATACACTGAAAAAATAATCTGCTGGATCAGCATTGAAACCTGTCGGACATATTTTGCCATTTGGAACAAAACAGAAATATATGTTATCCAGTAAACGAGAAATTATTAACGATTATTGAAATACAAATCGTTATTAAAACTTTGTGTTAAATATTAAAAGTAAGATAATTATCGACAAATTTTAAAAACGATTTTTACATTCGATAATTTTCAATATTGTTTATTGGGTAAGATCTATTACACGGGGAGAAAAGATTAATAAAAATTATTAACATTGTTAGTAGACTAATCATATACTTGCAAAAACTGGAAAATTACTATCTTAAGTTATTAAAATTTGTCGACAATGTATGTTTGAAAGCTGACAAATATATGTCAAAATATTTGCACTTTTTACTAGTAATAGTAATTTTTCAATTTTTGTAAGTATATGACCAATTTATAAACAATGTCAGTAATTTTTATTAATCATTACTTTGTTATGTTATATACATTTTTTTTATATATTATATATATAATTATAGTTGTACTTATATTATAATAAATAATATAAGTATAAGATATGTTAAATAAACATACATTGTACTATTGTTTAATTATACAAAAATTTTTAATCATCCTCTACTGTTTCTTTTCTTATCGTGTCAAAAACAATGAATAATTGATTAATTTCATCCATTCTTTTCTCATCCAATATCTTCGGTTACATATTTACGGGAACAACGAATAATGAATATTAATAATAACTTTCTCATATTTAAAAGTGTATATACAAAATAATATATAGCTTTATATAGAAGCTTGCAACTTTATAATAAATAATATAATTTTTATACACGTTATATTATTTAAAAACTACACTTATTTAAATTATTAAACAATGAATAAGTATGATGCCCATATATTGCCCAGATATTGGCCATATTACTATAATTTCACGTGCATGGAGAGAAGTGTCAAAAATTTACTATTTAAAAACAACAAGTTACTACTTTTAAACGTAGTAGAGGTATGTGTATGTATAAAACTAAAATGTGTTCGTTATTTTTCTAATATTTATGTACATAGAATCAAACATTGACATTTTCACGCATCAAATTTGTTTTACAAGTAGTTCTACTCCCTGAAAACAAAAGTTTATAACAAGATAACAGTTTTTACATTGATTAGGTATATAAATTACTAAAATAATAAAACTTGTATTCAAAACTATACAATTTTCAGTGTGTTTTTTGATTCCAATAAAACCAATTCCAATTTAGAGACTTACAGGGCATTTACTCTTGTGGAAAAGAATGCTGATAAAAGCCGAAAAAACTAAAAAGAATGCTGAAAACTCCTCATTTTAGCAGTTTTTCAGTGTTTTTCAACGTTTTTCAACATGTTTAAACATTCTTTTCCGCAAGGGCAGTTCTGTTCTATTCATAGCTGTCAAAGAATAGAATAAAATAACAAGTTTTCTAAATACTTTTTATTATTACACTATTTTATTCTGATGTTTTTCATTTTCATGATAACTATAAGAAATGTAATGAAAAATTTAAAAAGGTGAAATAAAATTAAACGTAAGTTAAAATAACTTGTTTTAAATAATCACATATATATATATTTTGACTATATATGGGAATGGTATTTATGACGTGAACTATCTAAAGTCTGTACACTGAGAGAAATATATGAGTATATTTTACTAAGTTTTTCGTAAAGTTGTGATATATTATCTTTCTTTTAAATAAATACTAATATTATTTCATATATTACGAATTCATATATTACGAATTACCAAGATCTTGGTAATTAATAATAA
>JABFPN010004580.1:0-14839 GCA_022817305.1 Leptoteleia sp. ZL-2020
AATTTTGGTTGAAGTAACTAAAAAAAATATTCTGACCAACATATTTGGTTATTTCAACTAAAAATTTTGGTCAGCTAAAAAAGAACCAAATGTTTGGTTAACACAACTAAACATTTTTCTCCGTGTAATTTTAAAGTAAATACTTTTTATAAATAAAACGAATATTAATTTTTGACCCTCGATTAATTTTTAAGAATACTTAAGAGATTTTTGTTATAAAAACAGAACAAACAATAAACTATAAGTCGTTCATCTGAAATAAAAATCAACACGGTAAAAGAGAAGAGGTTGATTTTACCGATTTTCACTTATATTTTGGAGGAAGTAATCTTCAGTTAATTGAACTGATAATTGGCTAATGATAACGATTATGAAACATTATTTTTTTCAATGAAGAAAGAAATGATATTTTCTGATTTTATAAATCCATTATTAAAGTTACTTTTCTTAAAATCTCTGAATTAAAACAACCAGGAAACAAAAGTTTCCTCATTCTAAACATATAACACTTAATATATAAAGTTATTTTACTGTAACGTATATATTTTTGTTTAAATTCTATCCCGAATTTCATGGAGTAAATCTTTTCATAAAAGTTATTCTCTTTATAACAATTCTAACTTAAAGTATGTATGTACACTAATACTTATTTCATTATAATTTACAGAAAACGTTTAAATAATTCTCATAACTTTATGCAAGGTCTGATTAAAATTAAAACACTTGAAATGAAAGGAGTAACAGTTTAAGAACTAATGATATTCTCGTTCTACAATTCCACCTTCATCGTTTGTTAAACACGGTCACCCATCCGAGCCACGGTCATTGCTAGGGGTAGCTTACCTTTTATTGTAATTTGTTTAAATTTAAATCGTTAAATTATCATTAAAATGCTCTTCGTGTTCGATAAAATCAGTTAAATATCAATAAAATCAACCGAAAAACACTTCCTTCCAATCGTGAATCAATATAAAAATTCAAGCCGGTTGCAACAGTGCCATTTTTCGCCACTGTGTATTATATTTATACGATAGACGGACTTTTTATTTCGAATCGGTTTCAATCGGGTAAACGATCCGGGGGAGTCATTGATGTCCAGGTGACTGAATCGGATATTCGCCGCCACACCTCAGACGTCCGTAATTCGATGCGTTTCTTCATATAGACATAAGTATTCAGGCGATGTGTCCCCGTCGCTTCCTACACAAATTCCATTTAATAACATTACCCGCGCTCGTGTAACGCTTGCAAATAGAAGCGAACGAATAAAGGAAATTGTGAGTCACATCCTGGGGAAAAGTGGCCGGAGCTATTGGGTCAGATAACTGTCGGGCTTGCGCGCGGAATTCGAAATCGAAGGGATTCCAGAAATCGGCCGCCGATTACGCGTTGACATAATGCAACCGCGATCGCAACTCCTAATCATCCCGATCGGGCTCGCGATCGGACGAAAATTGGTGGGCAAGTGGCCGCAACCGCTGTCGCAAATGCAAGTCGTGTTTGTTTTATGAAAGCTTACATAACAAATTGTGCATAATACGCTTATGAAATGCTAATTTGGTGTACCCGGCCCACTTTATCGCCGTTTACAAAATGACACGAAAACCGGTGGAAAATTCACGCTACTCGGTTGAGACAGTTCGAAACAGCGATACCGCTTTTTGTTTCAATCTTGTTAAATAGTTGCCATTGAATTTTATTAAGAGAATTATTTAGCTAAAGTTTTTTTTCCTTTATAACAAAATTAATAATGGTGTTTGATTTAAAATGAGATGAAGGATGGTACGTTAATGTAATAAGTAAAGATGTTTATGTATTTGTACGAAAATGCCAATCACAAGAAAATGCACGATTTCTCTTCGGAGTTTCGAGAACACGGATATGAGCATGTGTAACATTCGATTTATATATTTATTACACTAACGAATAATACTGATTATTTCCAAACATTTGCGCTAGTGTATCAGAACTTTTTTTTGAAATTTTTTGAAATTATAATTATTGCAAAATAAATTTGAAAAATTGAAACTTTGAAAACAACTAACTACTCACATTTTTTTGAATAACGTAAAAGGTTTCGGATATAAAAAATTGTTTCTCAAAAGCATTTTATTTTCATTCGTCAAAAAATGACAGAATTAATGGAATAATACAAGTGTGTATCAAAATAAAATTATTTTTGTTACACTATACTATTTTCAGTGAATACTATTTATTATCCTTGTATTGATCCATTTAAAATGAATTCCTAAAAACGTTTTCAGAAAAAGCGCTGCATATTTCACAACGTAGCATAAAAAAAGATCCTGACAAATAAAGGCATGTTATTCATAATGCAAAGCAGAAATTACCGTTAATCAAATATAACATTATTAACGGTAAACGCAAAGCACCTTTGTTTATTTCAATAATTTCTTCCTCGCATTCTTCGCTGCCAGCTTAAATGGCATATTCGTGCAATCCGAATGTCTTTACATTTTATACCGCAAAATGTCTATTGTTCAAAAGATATGCTCCTTTTAATAATCTTATTAATCTTAGATTTCTTATAACAAAAACAGTCAATAAATATCATTAACGTTTCTCAATCCACTTACTATTATTGTTAATTTATCCACCACTTTTTTACATAATTTATAAAACATTAATCAACATTTTTATCCCTTGTACAATAATCAATCACCTGTATGATCAAAGTTGAAAAACTACATTACAAATATGTGCGTTCATATTTATCAGACACCATTATCAATAATTATATTAAACAATATTGTATAAATTATATTGATAATACACGGAGAAAAAAGATTAATAAAAATTACTGACATTGCTAGCACTAAATTGGTACGTTTTACTAACTTAAGATAGTAATTTCTCAAATTTTGCAAATATATAACCAGTTAACTAACAATGTCAGTAATTGTTAATAATCTTTTCTCTCCGTGCACGAATTGAATTGGATATAACCTATCTTTGGGAAAAATGCAATGTTCCTTTAATATATATAATAAGAGAGTGTGTTATAATTAATTAAAAAAAGCAATTCTAAACGAATCATTTTATATAAAAACAGTATTCTCTTTTTCACCGAAAAGATATGTTTTTTAGACGTCTTTCTCTAAATCAAAATAGATATTCATAACTATAGGCATATAATTTTTTTATGAATATACAATTTTAGACAATACTTTTTCAAATAAAACTTTACATATCAAAGGGCATTATCAATGAAGTATAAAATTTTTAAAAGCGTAGTCCGCTTTTATTACAAGTCATTCGCAGTTACGAGCAAATGTTTTACCTTCACGAGAAGGAGAACAAAATTAGCTACTTTCTTACCCGAAACTTATCCTCGCCGTGAATCAGCAAGAGTTAGCGATCCCTTTGAAGAATTTCTAGGATGTTCTACTATGGTATATTAGTTGATCTACAAAGTTATATCTTCTGTTATCTCTTTCGCCCCGTTCTGTCTTGCGTTTACGCTCCTTTCTCTATTCTTCGGTTAACGCGGCCGCTCCTTATTATCGCGATTGGCATATGCATTAAGATATTGAGATAGTACCGGCGGTTTCTGGTTTCACTTTCACGTTCTACGAAACTGATTAAGACACCGGCGCCCGATCAACCGTCCGTTGGCAATGAAAATTTGTTTACGCGCTCGTCGCCACGAAATTTCGCATTCATCTAGATACGAGCTGGTGACTCCTTCGAGAGAGTTTTTAAGGTCAACAAATGTCACCTCATTCACGAAAAAAATTGTCCGCCTAAATAGATCCTTTTAGGAATAACAATATTTTTTTGGTTAATATTGCATAAATGTCACTACTAAATTTCATTACATAAATTGTTAAAAATAAACGAAGTTCGTTTCGTTTTCTCATCGTACTTGCAAGAGAGAACAAGATGATCCAAAAAATTACTATCCATTTCAATGAATTTGTTAAAAAAAATTCTTTGTTTAATTTAGATCTTTACTTTACCGCTTCAAAATTTTTCTATATTATAATAATAAATTTAATAATTCTTTTAATCACTAATCAATCACAAACAACTATTTATTCAATCGTACGTAAACAAAATTATATAGGTATTAAATACCAATTAAATAATTTGCAACTTTATCATTTGTATTAATAATAAAATGTCAACGTTCTTTAAACTGACCACATTATAATAACATTTCAACATTTTCTCCAGAAGGCAACTGGCTGCTCCTATTACAAAATTATTACATATAATTTTGCGTTAATTTCATGCACTCAAGCAGACGTTCCTAGCCTAACGGTACACGTTGATTTTCCACGAATAAAAAGTGTCGTTGAAGTTCAACAAACTTTTTGTACACTCCTCGCGTTGATTTTCAGTGATGAGCGGTAAGGCGTTGGAGGGGGTAAAATGTCAAATACGAAAGTCAGCGAGGCGCTGCGAATGATGATGGTGATCAATCGATATGGTGCTCCGAGGAGCACACCCGATGACCTTTCTTAAAGAGATCGGATACCTTAGAGAAGACTTTTATTTTCACTGCCAATCAGAATATGACTGAAATTAAATTTATGATAATTTAAAATTCAACATGAATCTATTCTCTCGATAACGAAATTACGCCCATACATTATGTTCTTTATTAAATTTCTTAATTAATATTATACCATTAAGAATTATTATTTATATAGAATTACACTGAGAAAAATAAAATAATAAGAGTTACTATACTTTCTGGCATTCTGAGACTCTATGCTCCAATGTTAAGAACTTTGCCAGACAGTCTGGTAAACGGTATCACTTTTTCAAGTACCAATTATCAGAACTGTAGTACTTCTTCTCACATTGTCGAGCATTATTTTATACAGGAACACATAGAGTCCAGGATTACTATATTATTTTTCTCAGTGTACGTATTATCTCATTAAAGTATCCCTCTTTAAAACAGAGCAAAAATTAAACTCCAAATTTGCGTTTTGAAATGAAAGGAAAAAGCGCGATATAAAAGTGACGAGCCAAGTCTCCAATTTATTGAGTTAAACGAAAAAAATAATACGCATTCCCTAACTGTTGTAATGGCACCAAAATGGTACCAAATTGATACCTCGAGGTCTAGCATTTTTCCGTGATAACGATAATTCAAGCGATTTCTCTTTTTGTAACAATTTCACGGCAAGGAGTGTAACAACGTCATTAACCAGACGCGCGACTATTAATAGAGAGCCGGAACAAGACGATTTAATTGCCAGTCGGTATTGGCGCGATTTCCCAACGCTAACTGCCGGCTGACAATTACATTGGTTCGTGCAACCAACCGTCCTTCGATCCAAAAGACAGGGAGAAAAGTTAGCGACGACCTTCTGCCGGGAGGCGTGCAATTTTTTTTTCTCCTTTTTCTCCTTTTTTATTCCTCTCTCTTTTTTTTCCACCTGATACTTATAAACCAGTAAAGGACAATGGGTCTAGGATTGCGCCAATCGCGCGACACGTACGTTCATCGCGGGACTTTTCACGTGCTTTATCTTGACGTATCCGTAATACGCCGGTCGTACAATACAGTTTATGCACTTAATGACGTGCCGTCGAATCGATTAGCAGCGGATCCTTTGTTTCATGCTTGATGCTTGGCAAGAAAAATGATTAGCAGATTTCCTTAGTTATTATTATTATTATTGTTTTTAATTCGCGCTTTCCGCTGGGTCATTAACTCAATGATTTATTAATTCTAATTCGCGTCGTTGTTAATGCAACGAAATGCTGAGAAAATATAATTCAAAATACTAAATTAATTTAATAGGAAAAATTATTAGATAGTCTTTTCTAATATATTATTTTGTGTACAATAACTTTTGCAAAGCATCGGCAAATAATTTCACCAGAACTGGTTTTAAGTTAGTACTTTGAGTAACCTAATTTGTCCCAGTACTGTGCCAGTATCGGAATAAAAAATATTAACAAATTTGTTACTTTTATTTTTAGCGAAGATGTAACATTTTAAATTGATATTTAAATAAATGAATCATTTTACTTTGTCACCATTTCCTGGTACATTCACAGCTTTAAGTTGACAGTAGTGTTACATAAAATATCTTTTAACGATCAAAGGACATCTAAACGTAAGCATGCATTCGTCCGTGTAAGCACGCGTGCCATTACGATGCTTTTCACACATGATAGGTACACGATTACACTCGAATTAGTGTTTTGTGACGATGCGGTTTTATTCAACGATGTTAAAGTCATTGTAAACATTCTTCGTGATACTGATCGACAAAAGGGACTTTAATTATTTTCGCCGCTGAAAATTTTTTTGATATGCTGTTCAAAATATCAATGGAAGAATGTTTGAAATGTGAAACCAGAGTAATTTTCAAAGGTCAAATTATTGCTCTTGTATAACAAGCATTTGGGCATTTTAAAGCAAAGCTAGATTTAAAAAATTTCATATTTCCTTCTAATTTTACTTGTAATGAATTTTACACTGAAAAAATATGAACATATGTGAAAAATGTTAACTGTTTCAGTGCGTAACTAAATGTATGGAAAGTTTGTAATCTAAATAAAAAAAGGAGCATTAAGAACTTTTCAAAATATTTACGTTGCGGTGTGATGTGAAAATTAGTTTCCAATTAAACAAAGTGAATTAATTGAAAGATCATGTAATATGAAAAATCGATGTTTTACTTTGTGATTTTATTGCATATTTTCTCTTAATTCAGACGCCATGAAACTCAGAGCAATTCTTTATAGTTTAATTAAATGAATCGTGAACAAATTGCACTAATGCGGGATATTAAAACTAATTGACGTTTATCAATTAATAATCGCCATTAAAGGTACTTAAATGGAAATAAAGTCCTGATGTGTATAAATTACTATCATGCATGTAAAAGTTCATGAATTATTTATACGATTAAACACAAACACTGAAATTGATTAATGAATATATATATATTGTAAATTAAATTAAAGGGAGAATAATACTTTCGAAGCTCTAAATATTAAAAGATGACTTTTTGTGTAATTTCGTATTTATAATAATTATCGTGCAGCATTATTCAAAGATCACTCGCAAACAATTTCGTACATCTTGAAAGATATCATTTTTTATACGTCTAAAGGTTAAAATATTTCAATTGTGAAACAGCAATATAACATTCTCCAATATAATATAGTAATTTTGCTTGTCGTATAAAATTTTATAGTTAAAAGAATAAAAGTTAGCAGCACAAGTCGTAATCTTTAACTGTTGAGTATAAATAGTATAACAATGCTCTATGGAGTGCCATAATAAATTTTAAATGCACTTTGAAGTAAGATTTGTTTGGATTTATTTCGTAACAGTACGTATAATCATTATAAACATAATTATAACATCTTATAAAATTATAATTCACAGTTTAATAAATAAGTGTAAGTAATGTAAAGTATCTAGCACTGTCGTTTTCTTGAATGCTTTGAAACTGAGCATACACACACACACAGAAAAAAATTAGCACAAACGTTAAAACACTTTATAGCAACATTGACATAGAATTTTTATATCTATATTTTTTATTCTGCTCATTACAGTTTAATGCAGTTGATTAAAATAAAAATATTAGTATTTCTTTTTAGCAATAATTACGAAAGATGCTAAGTACTACAATGTTTGCGGTGTACTTTTGCAAATAATTTACAGTAGATATTGAATTTTTGAAAAAAGTCATGTTATAAATGGGGGTTACTGACTGATTGGTTATATATCCAACCTTATACAACCAATGATTAAATTTTGTCAACTGACAGTACACGAAGAGAAACTCTATTTGATAAATTGCAACGTATACTATGAAATCAGTGATAATAATATCACACTTTGCGTTTTCGGAAAAAATGAATACTATACAAATAAATTGTCTGACCAGTACTTCTAAGAATTTAAAATATTACAACATAAGTTGTACAGGTCAGAAATTTATTTATGTAATATTAAATTTTTTTTCCAAAAATGCAACTTGCGATATTATCATCACTAATTTCATAATATACGTTGCAATTTGTCAAACGACATTTCTCTCCTTGTATCACATCTGTTGCAACTTAACAATATTATTTTTTCAATTACCATGATTAAAAAAGAACATTTTAAAATTTCAAACTATAAACAATTTCATCGTGCAGAAAAAAGGCAAATGCATTGAAAGTTCGGTGCGTGCAAAATTGATATATTGTGTAAAAATTCGGAGCAACTTATTATAGCGTAACACCCGAACGCCCGCCTGAACGATCCAGTTCTGTCGGAGTGAGCAATTTTCACGAACAAAAAGATGATGTAAAGTCAAACGTCACTTGTCGCGTGGAAAAGAGAAAAGCGAATTGTAGAAACAAGTTGGTCAATCGCACGAAGCCGAGAAACTTGTTTGAAAAACAATTTGATAAGCCGATCCCGTGACACGTGACACGAAGTCAAGTGTTGCCACGGTTGACGGTTCGCGGACCTACGCGTCGCGACCACACCTATCCTGAGAAGGCAATTTCTCAAAGTCCATTGTCCGTCGCGGGGCAATTGTCCTCCCCGGCGAAATCTTATCGATCAAGTATAATTGATGAATGCGCGGTCCAATTAGACAAGGCAATGTACCGCGACTGACGACCGTCTCGCTACGATTGGCGCACCAGATTGGTGAACTTTCATTGTTCGCCGGTACCGGACTGGCACAGGCATTCCAATGCGGCATCTCGTTTCGCAACTGCGTGTGCATAAATTTGCCAGGAAAAGCCCGTTTCTGAAGCAGCTTATAAAATTGCCTGTAATTTTGCGCGATGAATACCTACGAAATTGCTCGCAAAATGCGCCCTTAAATAGCGTAATGTTACGTTTTACAAATGACACGTGAAATCTTTTGATTTATGGACGCTACGTAATGAGTCGTGTTAAAACAAATGTGGGTATTTGAAACAAATGTGAACGTTTAAATGATAAAACATAAGCGAGACCTAATATAGTAATTATATACAGGAGCAAATATTTGGCGATGAAACATTGAAAGACGTAAGACCGCGAGATAATCGTGTGAAAGATTGACCTTTTTGGCAATATTTCATTGATGATTTGATATTAATAATTAGAGGGCAATGTGTGACTTTTAGTGGGATTATACAATTTTCATTTGCATTGAATATTATAATAAATAGTAATGGTTGTAATGATAAACTTTGATATTATAAGTGACGAATTTACGTAAGGCAACATTCTTTTTTTTTTAGAGATAAAAAAATTCCTCCATATTACATATGATTTTACAAGAAAATAAATGTTTAGATATGTGTTCACTTTTGCACAATCCTTCAAACTAATAGTTTATTTTTAAATTTATTAAAAAAAATTGTATAAAAACTTGTTTACTGGACAATCTTTTATTTAAAAAATGAAATATTACCTTTGAAATTACATTAATCTTCTTACAAATCTATAAGTATTTTTCCTAATCCAAATAAAGGAAAATCAATTTCATGCAAAAATAGCAACCCCTTTAAACTATAATAACTCGGTTAAAATAACTGGGTATCTTACATTAAACCAAAATAAAATATTTTATAGGTTCAATATAATTCTTTGCTTGCAACGTATATATTCCATTATAATATAACATCTTCTATAACATTCAACACTGAATTTTATTTCGGTAAAATAATTTAACATTACACTTGTCACACATAGATGTTCAGTATGACATAAAAGTTTTTCTTAAATTACATCATTACTAGCTGAATATCAATTATGTAACCTTATGTTTTTTTTCAATGGAAAGAAAGATTTATTAACGTTATAAAATGCATGCATAATCAAACCAGCAAAAACTTCTGTAAAATTATCCTTATCTATTCTTAATTACAGTGAAAAAAATTCAAATCTATCTTTCTTCGCGAGGTTTACTTTTAAAAAAAGCTCAGTCGATACTTCTTAAAATAAAAATTTCGACAAAAAATAATACATTAAGAAAAAAATTATACGGTTAATTTTCTTTACTAAAATTTTATAGTATTCACGAATATTCACGTAAACCAGATAATAGTGCTATTCCTTTTTTCTCAGTGTAGTTTGAGTGTTCGTGACAAACATTTCATTGATAGATGAAATATATCCTGGTGAAAATAATCACAGATAAACGCACTTACATATTTACACGTGTACATATGTACATTATGTTAATGAGTTGTTCGCATAATCGGTTCATCACTTTTTTTAACGATTGAAAAATTCACCGGAGAAAGCTATCAGTGAAATTTCGCCCGATTGCGAGCGCCTGATTGCGCAATCCGGCAGGTAGTTTTCAAGATTAACGCACACGCAAGTCTAAGGCGCCTACGAAAATGTCACGGCACTCCAAAATCCTAGACAATCGACTTAAGTGGTACAAACGCATTCGTAAGCGGGCCGTTACCGTGGTGAGGTAATTTCATTGTTCGCCCGACCGTAAAAATGTTCGGAATCTGTGTTTATTATCAATAAAATTTTACGCCACTGCCTTTCTTTATTAACGTTCATCCAAATTTGCGAAAAATATTGATTGTAAGTTCAATTAAACTACAGTTAGCCCCAAATTCAACAATAAACCTGATTTCAACGTTTAATCAACGTTGTCTCCTCGTTAAATGAATATTCATAAATTTGCACGTTGAATTAACGTTGAATTGAAGTTAAAGTGTTGATTACTGATTGCTAAATTAAAATTAATTAATTTGGTAGGTAATTTTCAAGATTAAGCATGAAAGTAACTTCAAAATCGGGCGGTATCCAATTAAGGATTTAACGATGGTTTGCACAAAGATATAATATTAATTCGAAATTTATATTCAAAATAAAGAAGACAATAATTAGTTGCATGATCTCATTTTTCAAAACTATTCGAGTATCCAAACTTTTGGCATGAATTACAAGGATTTTTATACACAGATCTACGAACGTTACAGCAATTGAAATGAACAGCCACATCAATTGAAGATAGCAAACTGCACGAAGTACATAAATTTAAGTCAAACATATCTTTCCATGCCGATAACGATTGTTTTACGATGAAAAGAAGCTTGAATGTAAGAGGCTAATGTAAAAAAAAAAAGGAAGAAGAAAGGAGGGAATGTCGAAGCATAACCAATTATTCGAGCTCCGATTCATTCGTAAGACTTATGTTGAAAATTGTTTGCGTGAAAACGCGATACCAATTTTTACTCGATTATATAAAGAGATACGCATTGTTTAGCAACGCGAAAGATTTTGTCAGCTTAAAACGCTCCATCGAATCGTTTCTTAAAACTGCTTAATTTCCAACTTGCGAGAAGCCAGTTCAATATCAAATCAGGACAATCTTTATAAAAAAATTAGAAAAATAATTTAATTTTTCTTCATTATATATAAACAAAAAAATTATTTATAGTAATTAGATGTATTATATAGTAATTTCTTATCGAAATTCTATCCCAAACATAGTAACAATACGCAATAACTTTTAATTTACTTTTTATCTGAATGTATCTAAACCGTTTCAATCCAAATACAGTTAAATTCAAAATAATCTCTAAATATGTTAAATTTATTGTACTCTAAGAAGAATTTATTAGTAGTTGCGTAATAATTCGGAAATGCGTGAGTGTCTATTATATTTCTTACAGTATGAAATAGTTTTTGAAAAAATATTAAAATAAATGCCGTTAACGAAGAATAAAACCCGTTATCTTAGTCATCAGTCAATCACTTTACCGCTACTCTAGTGTAAGTCACTCTATATTTGTAAGCGATGACGTAGAGTGGTGACAAGTCGCGTGACAGGTGATTGGGAAGTAACTAGTTCCATTCCCTTGGGTAGAATATATTTTTCTGATATTATCTTAAAATACTATATCATATTATAATGATTTACTATAAATGTACAAATATCGTCACATTTATTATAAATCACAGTAACCATTTCTGATCTAAAAAATTAGAATAAATATTATTATACTGTATGCAAAAATGGGAACAATTGACAATTTCTTGTGATACTTAACATATAGATTAAAAGAGGTTATAAGATAAATAAACATTTTTATTACACTGTATCATAACTTGTACAATTCTTATAACCCCTTTTAAACTGTATATTAAGTATAGCAAGTAGATGTCATTTGTCCCCATTTTTATACACAGTATATTAATCTTTATCCCAATTTTTTTCCCCACTATATTATTCGCGAAACTGTTTAAAGTCAAAAATGCGAATTCTCTTCCACCCTATCAACCTTATTACTTCAGATCTGAAATTTCACTGAATGGAAATATCGTCAAATTTAGGGACAATTAATTTCTATATGAATGTATTTTAAAGGCACTCCGCGGAATCAATTTTCACTTTCATCTTGATGTTTCGTAAATGTGAGTTACGCGATCATCGTTATGTTATAAAAACATTCCGTTCGAGCAAGGCGTTTAATTTGATTGGTCCGTTGTAAAGGCGGCTATTTATAGAGGCGGTATGATTTTACCACGTTTACCTAATTCGCGTGATTATTGTTTTGCAGGGTATGTTGCGCTGTCGCGACGGTCTTGGGCAAGGAGAACCACGACGCGAGAAGGGCCGCACCGGCGTACTACGACACACAAGACTATGATTATCAGAGCAGAGTCGCGCCCAGGGAAGGTAATCGAATCAACGATGTTTATCTTATTAATCGTCGCGAGAGAAATGTGCTTGGGAAATTGTTGCCATTCCTCGGCCGGCTTAGTTATGCACAGCCGAGCCCAAAAACGCTTGCACAGTTGCTTGTTACAAAACCAACCTGACGTCATTGCGTTTAAATGTTAAACGCCGTCAAAAAAGCACCTTTCTCGTCGCGTCGCCCTCAAAATTTGCCTTTCGAAACGCTCCTCCTAACGTTACCCATTTCTACAAAGCGCTTCTTTTCAATGGTCGCGAGATATAAGCCTGAATAAAACGAGCTTGAAAAGAAAGGCAATTGCACAATGGAAAACGTTTTTCTGTCAAAGTTTTTTCATTACAAAGGTCCTTTTACTTTGATTTCCCGAAGTATGTTCGTTTTAATAAGATGCAAGATAGCTTGAATTAAATTTTATTACACGAAATAATGCATTAATATTAGAAATATAATTAATTAGGTTTCATTTTAAACTTAAAATAATTAGGAGGTCGTTTGTTTGTTTAATTTATTCCTCGTGGTATAATCTAATTATTTTGTTAATAGCAAGAGAGAATGTCAATATCCTTTTTTTCGTATTTAATATAAAATTGTCATACTTTCAAAGTTATACTTTTAGTTATTATACTTTACTACACAAGTTGTTTATACTTTTAAAATGTGTGGAAAAACTAATTTCAACATTAAGATGATATCTCACTTAATACCAGCATGACTGGTAACACATGTTTATGTCGCGACCTATTTCTTGACCTAACTCGAATACAACCTTTGCCTTAAATTTATTCCATAAAATAAAAGTACCGTTACTTCTTGTTTCCACGTTATGAAATATAATTTTATAATTATAAATATAATTTAACTTAACATTAAACGTCATCTTAATTGCAACATATTTTCATAATTAAATTACGCGGAAAAAAAAATTAATTATAAATTATTTCACTGTGAATTTAATGGTCAATTTAACATTAACTCGGGATTTTATTAGCTCCGTACAAATACTGGATCAATATTAAAATTAAATCGTTACACGAATGAATGGTAATGGAGTAATACGAATATATCAAAGTTAATGCGAAAAACTAAACGCATAAGCCTTGTACTTTTTCATATAATACTTCTCTCCTTAAATAATTTATGCAACTCTTATGAAATTTATAGTAAAAATAGAGGAAACATTGTTTAATATCTGTGATGTATTATCACGGAGATGAAGTAATATCCCCGTTAGTTTCATAAAAATAATCTATTTATGAATCTATATCGAGGACAATTACTTAAACACTTTCCAATATGATATTATTCCAGAGAAAAACGGAAGTGGTGTATTGGCCTTTGATGCTTCGAACGAATATTATTTAATTTATACTTTTATATTACTCAGCAATTTACACGGTAATAAAATCGTTACATAATAGATCTAACATATAATATGAATTTCAAATAAATCCAGATGTTTCACTCTTCTTTTTATAACAGTGTCAATAACAAATGCCTTAAAATACTAAAATCAATAACCAATAATCAATTTGTTCTTGCACCTGATTTAAATGATTAATAATGTTGTTAATTGTGAATAATTTCAACATACCAAATTAACCGTGGATAATAATAAAATGAAGTCATTTTATTATAAATGATGTGTAATCATAAATAGCTTAAAATTGTGATTGTCAAAAGAATTCAAACTCAAAAAATAATGTTACAGTATTCAAATAATACAAATAATAATTACGAATATTCAAATGTGTCGACAGACAATGTATTATCAATATTCTTTCATATATTGACACAGATTTTTAAATGTTCATTACTGTTCACTTCCTGCATTTTTTCGACAAATTGACCAATAATTGTCGAGTTATTTGAAATTAAATAAACATCATTATTTGATGCTCATCTAAATTTTAAGGTCATTTCATAACTATGATGAAAATTAATTATTTCACATATCTACTCTCAAAGAAATTGATATGAAAGTTTTACTATTTTTAACAAAAACTCAGGTACATAGTAGTTAAAACTTAGAAAAATGAAAAATTTACAACCTACACTGTAAAAAAAAATCGTAAAATTTTAAGTTCTTTTACGTCAAATTTCACGAAAAATTTCGTTTACAACGAAAAAATAGCGGAATTTTTCGCACGCATCGGAATTCTCACGGAAAAGTTCGTTA